>NTHP01000234.1:429074-440832 GCA_003416845.1 Oplegnathus fasciatus
AAAAAAAAAGCTAATTACAAGTATACACATAAATAGAGATGGCGACAAAACCAAATGGGGTGTCTGTGACAGGGATTAGCACACCACCAGCACAGCAACACAAAACTGATCTTATTGTTTGCCCTTCATTTTCTCTTAATCCTTCCCCGTTTCCATCATTCCGTCTTTGAAAGGAACAGGAAATAGAAGTGAGCTCCCCTTCGATGAAGGAAGTGTTTGTGTAATTAAATTCCTGACCAGATCAGCTCAGCAGTGGTGACCCTGTGGTCAAAAACAATCTGTTAGTTGTAAAGACACTCAGCACTGAAGAAAACCCTCTCTAACTTTACATATAAACCACTAGCTGCCTGTCTTAGGGTTAGGGGCTCTGCAACTTCATATTACTTACAGCCCTCAAATAATTCAGATATACAATGTAACCATCAATCATTTTCATTATTGACTAATTTGCAGATTATTTTCCTGATTAATTGAATCATCCTTTAATCTATAAAATATCCGAAAAAGGTAACAAAACGGCAATTAGCCTACAATTTTCTAAAGCCCATGTTAACATATTCAAATTGCTTGTTTTGTCCAATCAACAGTCCAAAAGTCAAAGAAATTCAATTTATTATTATGGAGGACGAAGAAAACCAGCAAATAATTGCAATCGAGAATAGTGTATGTTTGGCATTTTCTAAAAATATTTAATCAATCAATTACCTAGACTTCAACAATAAATCAATTATCAAAATTCTTGTCATTTCTTTAATGCTGTTAATAGTGTCAGCTCTAAAAATAACCATGATGTTCATATAGAGTATGGAGTATATAATATATGGTTAATTCTAGTGATTATGCACATTCAAAATATGACTTTTTGCCCAAAAACAACTCTGCAACTTCAAAACTGCTCTCAAAAGAACAAAAGAAAGTAGGCCTAACCATATTATTTTACAGGGTTGTTCTGTAAAACGCTAATGCTGTTCATTTACAAGTGAGCCACTAGCAGTACTTCTGCAACTTTTAAATATTAGTTACTTCTTAAACTTACTCAAAAACACATAACATTTCTATAAGGGTAAGCTATATGTGTTTGCTAGAAATCGGATTGGCCTGAAGCTTCTGAGCTGGGGAGCTAGATGTTCCTTAGTGGTTGGAAAAGTGCAAGTGTGGCATTAACTACTGAAAAGAAAACAGGAAAACCACAACGAAGATTCATTATCACCACCTAGTTATGCAGACAAGACATGTCTGAGCACTGTCAGCCCACAATGTTTCACTGTTTCCGCGCACATCTGTAAAGACATTCAAAGCTGACGTTACTTTTGATAGCAGATAACGTTACTGTACGTTGGCTACTCGCTGTGCTGCTGTGGCGGACGTTTTAGCTAGTTGCCTCGTCTCTCTTTGTCTTCCAACGGCTGTAACGTTACTACAGTGAAGTTATTCAATCATTTCAGAGAGGGAATTATAACATCTTCTCATTGTTAATGGATTACGGTAGCTGACAGGAGGCTCGGGAATCACCGCGACATTAAAAAAAACCCCGCTGACACACATTAGCTAACGGTGAGTGGCTACAGATATCGATACAAACAGTAAACAAGACCGAAACAACAGTCAACGTCCGACCTAGCATAACGCTCCATTGTATTAACGTCTACAACCGTCAACCTTTGAATAACAACAACAGAAAACAGCAGCAAGTCGGAGTATTGTTCCTCACCTGCGTGATACAACACGGAGTACACATTCTGCGGGGAGACAATAAATGAAATCCGTTTCAGAGGAAGACGAGCTCGCTGCTTTCTCAGTCGCTTTTCTTCTTCTTCCACATGAAATCACCACCACCACACGGGGAACAACGCGCCTGTCCTCCTCAAACTGCTCCGTCCTCCCTCCCTCCCTGCCTGGCCGCTGCTGCCGCCGCTGTCTGTCCTCCTCCCCCTCCTTAATTCCTCCCCTGTCTCTCCTCCCACTGCACATCACCAACAAAAAGCCTCTGCCACAGGGAGCATGTGGCTGAACCCAGGTGACTTAACAGGTCGTGTAAATCTGATTTTAAAAAAATATCACACACAGATCATACAGTATCATTTCATTACAGATCAAAGTCAGATGTCACACAAATTAAGACCTTTATATAGTTAAATATTGCCACTTCCTTGTGAGAAAAATAGTTATCCTATTCATATTATGAATTTTAAAGGGATGCTATGTTAAACCACAGCATTATATACATGCAATAAAATCACTGCTGAGAACCTATAGACACAGTATAAGACCATCAAGCAATATTCCGGGAATGTATAACAATTTTATGAGAGTTATTTTACACTATTATTATGTTAAAAGGTTACATTTTGGCCTTTTTTGTGATAAATATTTTATTGCATTTTAATGTCATTTCCATTTGACACAGCAGAGACAGGAAAACAATATTCAGATACAGCACATATGAAAAATAAATGTATATCCATCAGAAAGAAAGAAAAACAACAGCTACATCAACAATATCTACAGTACATATAGACTAATCTGGATAAAATTACAGGCTAATAATAATGGCCCACATAATAGTTATCAATTGACACCTATTTATAATAGGTGATAAATTTCTCTTGACCACCGCCCAGTTAAAAGACATTTTACATTTCCATTAACAGAATGGTGATTTTTATAGCTTGATGAGGAATATCAATCTGTGTTCTGTTTGGCATTATGTTATTTTATGTTATTCATTGTGTCATACAGTGCACAGCCCACATAGACCTGTAAGACACCAAAAAATTCAGTTGCAGTGGTGAAACATGTCAGACATGAACATAACTTCTTGTATTACATTGCAAACAAAGTACGTCTTCTTCTGTCCCAGGATCTACAAATGAAATCAGCCACAAAAAAAGGTTCTCTACCTAAAACACAGCTCGTTTTTTTCTAATCATTCAGAAATGAAGAACATTTTACTAAAAATTTTACTCCTTAAATCATAACATAATGAGCAATAACACACAAAATGGCCTTGTCAGGGGGACCAGTAAACCTGCCTGCTTTTATAGCTAGTGGTAGCGCACCTTAACATGCAGTAACTTGAGAGATCTTTGACTTCTGGTTAAATTCAGATTTACACAAGGCTCCACATTGTATTATTCATGCTAAGGTCTTAATCATCCTACTGCAGTTCAACCCACATTCATATCTTGCTGATTCATACATATGAGCAAATATCACTTTCTCCCTCAAACCCTGTGCTCATGTTCTGTAACAGCATGTGGGCAACAGTGTGCTGGTTCCAACGGTGGCTTTCCTTGCCAATGAAATGGCCTGTATATGAGCCTGAGCTGATAAGGCTGCTACTGTAGCTCTCTGTGACTGCACTGCTATTTGCCAAACCTGTCATCTGACCCAGTCACCCAGCACATACACACACTGTAGTCACCCACCGCCACCACACAAAGTCATTGTGTCCCCTCTTTGTGCTGCATTGTGGTCATTTATAAATAGGCATGAATCACACAGGGCGCCCTCTTTCTGAACGTAGGGGAGCATGGCCTCAAATCCATGACTCTCTGCTTATGCAATTATATTTAGGATTTTTTGTAAACTTAATCAGACTTAAGGGAAATTTAAGCATGATGTCATTTTGAACACTGGAACAGATGGCATTTAACAATACACAGAAAACACAAATCTGCGCTGGCTTTTGCTATAGAATAAGAAGTAGATTTGATTAATATGAAGACTGAATTTTTCTGTTGTGACATACTCTCATCTCTTCCTCTTCCCCCTGTCTTCTTCTCTAATCTGATCCTGTTTGACAGAAAACCAAAAGGGCAGCAGAACGCCTGCCGGAGCATCAGGCCTCTGACATGTCAAACTGCGTTGGATCACAGTAAAGTTGAAGAGAAAGGACAGGGAGAGAAAGATATGTCTAGTGGCACACTGATGCATGATACTGTCAGGCCGAGCGTCACCCTGTCTGCCCTGAAGACAGGGCTAATCCCAAATAAACACACACAGTCAAGACAAATACACACCTCTTTCCCTCTGACTTTCACTAACACGCTGAGTAAATAAACCACAAGTATATTTCTGTCTGCACATATTCAACAGGTGAAACAGACTGTGTGTATACTTCTAACATGAAATCAGTCTGGATTCTGTTCACTGTATGGATGTTATTGTGTGAATTTGTAAACTAGCAGGAACATTCTCACAATCATGCCTCACTACCACTGAGGACAAATACGAAATAAATCAATCATATATTACAATGTTTAGTAGTCAGCCTACAGTCTCAGATTTTGTCTCAATCATAACCACAGCAGGGAAATCCAATATATGCATTTGCACCATTTATTGGTCTTACATACAAAAAATTAAAAATACATGTACATGAAATGAATCAGCGTTGCCAGTTTGGTTGTTCTCTTTTTCATTCACATAAATAGACATATTCCAACAGGCTCCCAGAGCTTAGGCATCATTGTTACAATGAAGAAAGACCAGAGCAAACACCAGTGACCGCAGAAAGTCTTTGTTGTACATCAATCGATGGAATGACGAGCACAGCAGCACCTTGGATACTTCAAGCTAACCTCAGGCACATATTCTCAATTGATACAACAGCTACAACCTCTAAATTTCCTAAAGTCAACCACATCTGAGCCTTTTTCCCTCCGCTGGTTTTTCATTCCAGTGGACAATCCTGAGCAACTCGGGGAAGCTGAGCCACGCCGTGGTGTGACGATGGTGATCATCTGATTTACCAGGACCCATCTGGTCAGAAAATGAGCTTCTTCTTCATCACAGCTGAAAACAATACAAAGGCTGTTGTTATAAACATTACAGAAAGCACTTCAGAACAATACAGCAACATACTGTATCTACACTACATGTGCAAGCAAAACAAGCCTATAACGAGCAATCTGCTAACCACTAAAGTTTCCATCTACAGTAAGTATTTGGAAATTCTCTCTGTAATATACTGCAGCATAGAGCGTAGCGTATAGTCAACCCAGATATTTTCCAAACCACAGGAAGAGCTGGAAAAACTTTGAACCTCCCAGTAACACCAAGGTCCTCCTTCAGTAAAACATACCCTACCACAATCCACTAAACTGTATGTGTGTGTGTGTTCTACTTCACTATATTCTAAATTTCTAGCTGCAGTTAAATGTGCAGCCAACACCCTTTGAATTGCTAGGTTCAATCAAGTGGTATTCTAGATTTATGGCCGTCGTGTGCATAACCATGAGAACACAGGAACGGTTCTCTAGGCTAAAACTCACAACATGCTATATGTAAGTTTGCGTTGAGTGGGATGTTCTATAATTTCCAGCTCCTTTCAAACATTATGTTGCAGACACTTTCCATTTTGCTGCTCAAACCACAATGTAAACAGTTTTACCATAATAATATTGACCAACTTTATTTGACTATGGGTATATCAAGGTCAAGGTGGTACTTGGTGGTTAGGGGTATATATATATATATATATATATATATATATATATATATATATAAAAATACTTGGTGGATTATGGGTACATATAGCAACTAGGAGCTAATATGTGCGGATTACTCGTTTCCAAGCCCTCGATTTTCCTCTTGAGCCCGACTGTTTCCTTCTCCCTCAGAGCCTCGACTGAACAGTTGGGTCGTGGGAGTTGGGGACCAGGAGTGGGACCAGGTCGATTACTGAAGTACCTCATCTTCAGAGCCTAAAGAACAACACACAACAGCATAAAACGTGTCATCACCTGTGGATGGGCAATCATTCACAGGTATCAAGTATGTTGCAGGTATGTACAGTATGTACATAGAGTATCATCTTGCATACGTCTATCTTTGTCACCTCAGTCTGTGAAGTCTGATGTTTTCAAAAATACAAAAATCTGTAGGAAACAACTGTTTCTAAGAAATGTAAACATGCCATATATTGTTTTATTCTTTGTATCTTACTCTTTATTTTTTCTTTCTTTTAATTTTGCTTTTATGCTGCAAAGAAATTTTTGTTTTCAAAAGTGCTCTATAAAGACCATTATATTGATTACCCTAACCCTACGCTACAGGAAAACCAACAAATTCACTCAGAAACTGCTATGGAAAACAGAAAATGCATCCCTTAAAACATGTACATAATCATAAATCATTGAATGTAAGTACACAACAACATAGTTTTTAGAATATGAAATGCATTTCAGAATAATCTCTCTACCGAAAATGTAAAATGGTCTTAAGACTTTTAGGCCAGCTATGGTCTTCAATTTCTGCTCACAATTACCCATAATACATTACTCCAGTAATGTCAAAGTGAGAATAGCTACTGTGCTTTAGTGCTGTATTACCTGTGTAGCTGTGGTCCTTGCCGAGGGGTTAAAGGTGAAGAGACCCTGTAGTAGCTCTAGTAAGTCGTCTCCAGCTGCACTAAATATATGTTCCAGAGGTGTGCCAGGAAATATTTTGAAGGACACATAGTCTGGTAGACTACTCACTCCCTGCAGAGACATTTGACAAATGGATGTATACAAGGATCCTCACATGTGAGCATAGTAAAAACAAAAATCACTGGGAAAAAACAGATACTAACAGGCCATGTCTCGTCTGTGGGTGTCCCAAGAGCCTCAAAGATCTTTGTCAGCTGGTCAAGATCCGAGTCTCCAGCAAGGAATGGTATCTACAGCAAAGGAGACATACAGAGCCATTAGCACGGATACAAAATATAACAGCATCCTCTGTTACTGTACAGTATGAATGTATGAATATCTCTGAGGTTTGTGTACCCGAAGGAGTAACTCTGCCAAAATGCATCCCACTGCCCACATGTCAACACCCACACCGTACATCCTGGCACCAAACAGGAGCTCGGGGGAGCGGTACCACCTAGGAAAAGGATCAATAAACAGAGAGTTAAATTTTACAACAGGCATACAGTGCACTACTCTTCTAGTAAGAAGATCGATTCTGTTAAACTACAATGAAGCCTCTAACTCGGGAAAGAGAAATCGAGATGCTGCCATTCATGGGTCTGACAATTTATTTTCAATAATGTGCGCTGTCACACACGTCTTAACCAGTTGCACATTTATCTCCTAATGAGATACATTTAACTCAATAAAATTAAGTGCATGAGGATTTATTTATCTTAACGGATTTAGATAAGCTGCTGTAAGAGATTTCCAATGAGTGTAATAAAAACATGGAATGTAGAGAAAAGTCTAAGTCTGGTATCATTAATACAATAAGATGGACAAAAGGTACAGGCCTGGTAACAACTTGATGCGTGTAGACTCTGTTGGGACTCCCAAATGATTTGGCTAGACCAAAATCAGCCAACTTCAACACTCCGTTGCCGTCCAACAGCAGATTATTGGGCTTCAGATCCTGCACATACAAGGCAGCAAAATGTACATTACTGACTGTGTGTGTGCATATGTGCGTATGTGGGGGGAGTGTGAGTGCTCTCACCCTGTGTAGGACCCAGTGTTGGTGCATATACTCTAATCCCTGTAGAGTCATGAGGATGTAGGCTTTGATGTTGGCTGGAGTCAGGACTAGGCTGGTGTCTTTGATGATCACCTTAAAATAACACAACAAAGACAAAGAGGCTTAAGTAAAGCCGGCTATCTGACAACTAATAATCTTCATCCATTGCTTAATGTTTTTACAGCAGCTGTAGGCTACGCAGTCAAAATGAAATTACACTTATCAGAGCAGATAAGAGAAGTAAAGACAACTGGGATACATCTCTGTGAAGCAGTAAACACAGCTGGAGCCAAGCTAGACAGCACAGTTCAGATTCAACCTCTCACCCAGAACCTCCATTGTTCCACCAGCTCCAAAGACACTGGCTTCAGTATCCTGCTATGTAATGTTACTGGCGATAAAAGCATCACACATCTGTGGTTAATAAGCTCATACAGCCAAATCTAAGCATGTGGCCTAATAATAGTCTTTCAGCAACGGTACAAAGATGAGCATCATATTTCATTCTCATGTCTGTCCCGCCTGTCTGCTGCCTGTGAGCTGCTAATGGCATCAATTCATTGTGAAAGCCAAGAGTGGAGTGATATTGATTTTTTTTAAAGCGTGTTTATCTTGTTTTGCATCGTTCTATTAGAGTCTGATGTATTGGTGGTGGGCTCCCATCTGGAGCCTTGTAAGCTAAAACAAACCAGTGGAGGGGGTGGGGATAAATATAAAAGCCTTAGTGACCTTGCAGAACCACTTAATGGTTAGAGGAGAGCGCTCACACTGCTATCTTGGTCATCCTGCTCGTATTTTCTGTGCTACTATGCATGTCATCTGACCTTACACCTCTCAGTTTCTTCATCTATTCACTCATTCTTTGGCCTGCTCTGACGTTCACAGTATTGGAAGCTGAACATAACAGCAAACAAATTACTATGACAGTTGCCACATACCTAAAGTAGATATTTGTCAAAATGAAAAATAACTAAGATGAAACCCAACTTTTAAATGCTCTCTCTAGGGGGAAGTAATAAAATTTCCATCTGGTGGCCCACTAATGAAATGCAACATAATGTTCTTTTATGATGCCTTTGATTAGTATGAATGAGTGATGTATATCTCCATACAGACACAGCCATATGTATGAGGATAAAAACAAACATCTGCACAAGATGATGTAATCCAGTTCAAGAGGTGTTGATTCAACCCGACATCAATCCTTGAGGCTGCAGTTTATGGTATTGGTTTACTGAATCACATAACACTGTACTATTTAATAGCGTTATATTGCAAGGTATTGTGTTGTTCATTGTTATGAATAAAATAAAAGGCAAATAAGTAATGTAATTTTCTAATATTTTTCCTGAAAAGGTTACTTAGTTTGTTAAATTTAGTTAAAGGTGTAGCCTATGATTCTCGAGAAAGCTTATTGATGTTTGAACTCAATAGCCAAATAAATACACCTCTCTCTTCAGTGCTCCTTCAAACTCGCGCGAGTAACGCATAGCATTAGTTTGTCCTGTGTACGAGCACGAATTGTGACATATTATACCGAAGTATTTAGTGGAAACNATTCTGCTCTGATCTGATCTGATCTGGAGCCGTTTACCAGTGGGAGGAGAGCCCAGAGTTTATTTTAAAAACTTTTGGGATTAAAAAGTGGATTTATCTTCACTCTTGCTTCTCAACCTGTCTGCAGCAGTGAGTCGCGGAGGTGCCAACCTCCACTGTGGGGTGTTATAATGTAATTAGTCTCTCTTCCTCCATATTGACTGCAGACTGGAACGGAAATGTACAGATTAGAGGGGAAAAAGACTGGAGGAAAATAACAGAAAGTACCGGAGTCTCTGGTGAGTGCAGTTCGAACACATACACACAGACACACACCCTCAGACACAGTGCTGCCTGCCATTACTCGGTAGGAGCTATTAGCTTGCTTGCTATCCTGCTAACGCTAGCTAGTTTGATGGTTGTGAATGCCTTTATCTGAACGCTTCAAACCTCGCTCTACCATCTCACTTTTACAATGCTGTGTGGGAGGTTGCTCTCTTTATCTCTTTATAAACACCGTGCGGACTCACATGCACTAACATGCACACGCAGCCGTCCCGGCTTCAAAACAAATAACAGAGAAGCTGGGATAACAACACACACAGAGGGAGTGTGACTTCATTCTCTGATCAGGACGCCATTACTCCACTATATCTTTACATAGCAAATAATTGTTTGCTGCTATATTAATGTTCTGAATGTCGTATTTAGTACCTTTAAGTTATTTAGGACACATTTAGGAAGTACAATTAAAGCTATTTGAGACATTAATATATTAAATTCCTGTCGAGAGAAATGAATAAGGAAATGTGAACTGACCAAAATCCTAAATATAGTATTGTATCATGTTATTTTGCCTATCCGTAGAAGGACACAGACAGACAGAAAAAGAGATTCTTTTCAAAAGGTGAGAAACTGTTTCACCTCCAGATCTGTTTCCATGAAATCAAACACCAGGCTGATGTTAGATTTGTGTCCGAAGGCATCCAGCAGCTAAAAACACACAGCACAGGAAATGTTAATGTTCAGTTCAAATTAGGGGAATAATTACAATATAGAAAGCTAATTCTTTTTCCTTCACAAGTAATACCGGTAACATATGAATATAAAGATACAAACATATTCTGACATAATGAATGTTTACCCACCCCAATGATATTTGGATGATGCAGTTCCTGCAGCAGTTTGATCTCTCGAAGAGCAGTCCTGTTAATACCTATTGATAAGAAATTATATTTATTAACAGGTGAATGACAATGGATTGCACTGTGTGGTAAAAACATAAAATGTGTGCCATCAAGCAGTCAGCATTTACCATCTTTAGCCTCAGTTCTGTGGCCAACCTTAATCTGCCAGAAAAAAAGACAACAGCTTGGTGTTAAACATCAGTATAGCATACAAATGCTAACAAAAGTCCAACATTTAGCTAATTTCTTGTACCTTTTTAATGGCAACTATGGTATCCGTCGTTTTGTCCCTGGCTTTGTACACTGTGGCAAACTGGAGAAGACAAACAGAGAGCAATAGATACAGAAACACAGAGCCCAAATACGTCTTTTATTTCACCATCACTACTGCTGTGAGCACAGCAGCATGAACCAGCAAGGCTTTGTTGACATTAACAACCGGCTAACGCTTGTTAGCTTGCTCTCCTGCTTTTTACACAACCAGTCGGAACCTGCGAGGGAGGACCGAGGGAGGATATAAAGACCGAAATCACGCATATTTGACGTGACCTACCTGACCCTCTCCGAGGAAATCCAGTTTCTCGTATCGTTTGGATCTGGATTTCACATCGACCGCCATGATAGCCAACTGTCAGTTGTATTAGGAGACACTTCCTGTCTTGTTAAAGGTCCGCAAGTACTTTTTCCGGGTTAAAGGAGGTTTTATATTGACCAACAGCGCCACCTAACGGATCAATGTGTCCAACACTGAGAACACCAAAGCAGCTGGTAAGCAGGTCTAGCTACTATAAACAACTTCGTATGACTTATTTTATGTTCTTTTTAGGTTTATAGGGATTTGTTTTTATACTAATTTGTATTGTGAATATCGTGTCTTAATTATTTTACTGTACAATTCTTTAAAGTGTCAGTTTTCCCCTCATAAAGCAATTTATTACAGTAATATGGAACTACTACATCTAATAATACTAAAACTACGATGACTAATACTACTACCAATAATAATAATAATAATAATAATAGTAATAATAACAGTAATAGCCATAATATATTTGGAATATTACATTTATTGTGATGAAAACAAAAATCAGATCAATCTGATCTGTTATGAAATTACTAACAAATAGATAAACCTATGCAGCAGATTTAGCTGAACAAAAAACAAACAATGCTGTATTTTGATGCGGGCTATGTTATTTAATTGTAATTCTATATTCTATATATTACCTTGTACCTTTGTTTTTACACTACCTTTTATTTTACAAAACATTTTATATCAAATTATATTATATATTTTATAGGGGTTCTTTCTAAGACTATGACTATTACTAGTACTACTACTAATAAAAATAACAATATTAATCAATCATAATACTGCAATCATAATACTGTAACAGTTTTTTTTCATGCTGCACTTTGTATGATTTCTTAATCAATGAAAGAAAACCAAATCTCAACACAGATCTTGTCTATTCTCAAATTCTTGTAACAGTTCAAAGTTATGATGCAATATGCAATACTGTTATGTTCCAGACAGTTTGCCTTTTTTCTTTCTTTTTTTT
>NTHP01000234.1:441465-454519 GCA_003416845.1 Oplegnathus fasciatus
ATCAACCTTTAGGGACGCACAGGCGGGCTTAATGCAGAACATAACTGTCCAGTGGCAGACATAACTCAGACCCACTTACATCACTCGCTCTAAAACAAATGTGACATATTGATGTCCTCCTCTAATTCTGATATGATTTGAGGGCATTCTTGTGCTCATTCCCCTCAGTCTCTCTCTGAGGCTGTGGATGAGGAGAGCGGCAGCTGAGTTATGGATACATAAATGATTCTGGTGGCGTTTATACAGTTTGTCACAGTAAATCTCATGATAGCATGGGTAACATTATGCACAATAACTCACTCTGGTTATATGTCACAATAGCAGATGGTGATGCTGTTGAGCTGCTGTGTGTGTGTGTGTGTGTGTGTGTGTGTGTGTGTGTGTGTGTGTGTATACCTCTGTTTGACGGGCAGGAGGAGAGTGAAACCGCAGGGCTGTTTATCAAACTCATAGGAAGTGGGTGTTGTTGAGCGAGGACGTGTCGCACCACCACATCCTGCTGCTGGGAAGCAGCTTCAGACGGGGCCAGTGTTCACACGATGTACAGTAAACAACAAATGCAGGCCAGGTGTCTTTTTTGTGTGCATGCGTGTGCATGTGGTATGTGGCCACTTCATTCCTCCTCTGAGATACTGTACACTGATTGTAAAGCTATAATAATCTGGCCAGTTGTCTTTAAAAGAGAGTGAAGAGGAGGCCATTAAGCTGGTCCCTGAAGATGTGGTTTTTTTTACAGTTAATTTCCTCTTTTCATCACCCTGCACATTCTGTTACACACACTAACAACTGGCAATCAGATTTGTTTTAAGCCACCATCACCACCCACAAGCCATGCTTATCACGTCCAAATGCAGAAAACAAGATCTAAAAATCTGATGAAAGTGTGAAATCTTAAGAGGAAAGGCCATTTCTGAGAGAAAATAACACAGTCAAAAAGCATATCAAAAAAGATGTGTTGGCTATTGTAAATTAGACCTTCTCTTTCTGTTTTAGTCATCTGTTGCTCAATTTGACATTTTAGTCATTTATTGCTCAGTGTGACCTTTTATTCATACTACATGCTCTCTAGGTCAACACATCGGAAAGATAAGGTTTAAAAGGAACTTTGATACACTGACTGTGAAGAATAGAAGAATGATTCAGCGCTATCCCAGTCAGTGCTGTATCATACACCTGCTGTACGTTTCTGTCTTCATTTTACTCACAGAGTCTCAGGGGAAGTGGCAGCGTTCTGTCATCTAGGGAGTTTTCCTCTTTGTTTCTGTTTCTGACTCTCACATAGGCCCACACACACACACACACACACACACACACACACACACACAGATATGCACACACAAATGCAGCTGTATTTGACCACATGCACAGTTATAACACAACAGGATGTTGTAGGGTGGATGTTTGAGGTGTGAA
Organism: Oplegnathus fasciatus; assembly: GCA_003416845.1. Lineage (NCBI taxonomy): Eukaryota > Metazoa > Chordata > Actinopteri > Centrarchiformes > Oplegnathidae > Oplegnathus > Oplegnathus fasciatus. Next base: position 442,879 of record NTHP01000234.1, read on the forward strand.
GGTTCACACAAGCCGTGACAAACAATATCTGTTTCTGAGAACTAATTATTCATTATTGGTGTCTAATAGATGCTGTCACGCATAATCTGTTGCTTGTTTTTCTCTTAGTTATCTCTTTCCTTAGTATAGCATTATATAAACCAGGATTTGAACCCAAATTTATCTAACTTCTGACAGTTACTGCAAGACATCAACCTCTCACGGTCCACAACATGATTCACTTTGCCCATACCACGTTTATTCTTTGCAGATGTCTGGGTGACAAGACAATAAGAAAGCAGAAGGACAAACAGAAGGACAATCATTATCTTCCTTGCTGCCATTTGTTTACAACCAACGCAGAGATTCGTCAAATTGGGGCTGTCAGTCCTGGGCTGCATTGTTAGATGCCAGAACTGTCAGTTTGAATAAATATTAGGGCAGAGATTTTTTTTGTTCACCACTGTCTTCCTCCAGCATCTGAGGCATCAGCATAGACCGGGGCTTGTGGAGGACTTCAAGATGAGCCCACTTGATAGCTCGGCTCATACAGAGACAACATTATGATAATGTCCCTATAAGTAGCAGGGGGATGGGCGCAGTGTCATCTCTTCACATAGACGGAGCCAGCAGGGAGTCCACAGTCAACTGCATTTAGGGCTGTCTTTGTTGTTGTCTTAGCTCCCATCTGCGTTGTTGTTTTGTTCTGGTCTGCATCTCCTCTCAGACATCATTATTGCTCTCATTAGAAGAATCTCCGTCTCAGCCCCAAATGGAGAACAAAGTCTTGCAATAACTCTTTCTCTCCCTTTGTTTGTGTGTGTTGTGTCTAGCATTGTATATGCTAGTATGGCAGCATTTGCAAACAGCAGGTGGCCACTTTAGACTGTACACTGTGTGCTGAGCAGCTCTGGTTTAATGAAGTGCTGTATGTAGCCTATAGGTTCAGTTTTTTGTCTTATTGCATAGTTTACAGGAGGTAAATATAAAAGCATCTGGAGATTACAAGTAGAGGATGAGTGAAAAGTGTCCCAGGATGGATTCAAACCCATGATGCCACAGGTACACTGAATGTGTCTTATGCACCTGAGGGCAGCAGGGTATTCAAGCCAGTCGTCTTGTGAAGGCAAATGAGGGAGAAAAGAAGGCCGTGCTGGTTTATCTGAGTGTATCAGGAGCTGGAGATAGCCCCTGCGGTGTGTTATCCAAGAAGTCATTTACTTCATTAACCCAGCCAGATCACTGAGGCCTCAGTAATCAACCTTGTCACACGTCCCATTAACTTCTCACTCTATCGGCGTGGCCCTCGCTCCTTTCCGATGCCCACACATACACACAGGTGCACTTTTGTCATGCACATCTGTATCTGCAACACACAAGTGCACGTTATCACACACAACTGCTTGTTCCTTGCATGCTTTCACATGTCTCGCTCACAGCCAAGACCTTTTCTACTGCACACACACATCCACGACTCTCCCTCTCCCTCTCTCTTGGCTAACCCCATTACCTCTGTCAGTCCCAGGGGTCTCTCAGCTCTGATGAACCCTCTGCTGCCCTGTGAGATTAGTGGACTCCCTGAGAAAAGCCCTTCATTGACTGAACGAGAGTCTCCCCTGCTCGCAATGTCAGCTCAAGGTTGGCTCTCGCCGCTCTCTTTCCCGGCGCAGTCAAGTGCTGTAGCTTTGTTATAAATATCAGTGTGTTATTATTATTCCAGCTCTGCTGACTCCACTGCTTATATTATTCGTAAAGACAACAAACCAATTATTGACATCCACCCTCCAGAGTCTCTCTTTTCTTCCCCCCTCGGTCCCTCTTTCTCAATCTTTCTCTCCAGTGCCCCCACTTAAAACATTTGCCAAAGTGTTTTATTAATTGTTAAATCATTTTTCTCCTTCTTCACCTCTTCATCTCGTTCTCTCAATCTCCTTTCTCCCCATCGATGAAACCACAGAGGAACTGTTGCCACATAAAAGCTTTAGCATTTGGTAAAGTGGTTTGAATGAGATTCACTTTTATGTATTGCAAATCAAGCATGGAGAAGCATTTACTTTGCGTCCCACTTGAGGGAATGAAGATCTTCCAGACAAAAAGGCAGGCAGAGATGAAGGAATGGGGGCAGCTCTCAGTCTGTAATAGAGAGTCAGATAAATGGCTGGATCGAGAAGACAGATTGATCTTTTTATGTTGAACTTGATGAACATGAATGATGCACCAGATTTCCTGTAGCGGTGAATAGAGATGAAAGGATTATCTAGATATTTAGATCATTCAGGCAGGAACGTTGCCCTGCACTGCTGTCTCTTTCCTCCCCATCATAATTCAATATTTACAGTTTAAGCTGGAAAACTGCTCCCTCTTGGCTGCCTGTATCTGGTATCCATGGCAACAGATTCGAGAACAGAGCGCCGTCTATGTGTCTGTGTGTGTGTGTGTGTGTGCATGTGTGTCTGTGTGTAATGTTTACTGATACACTGCAATTGATTGGTTGTTGGGGAGCAGCTGTTGACCCCTCACTCTCAGGGGTCTCTTTGTATTCTTGCACACATCCCAAATCAATAGACACACATGAATGTGAACACACACGCACAATTTTGTTATTCTACATTTGTGAGGTCTTAAAATATGTTTTAGAGTCAAATTTTATTTCTCTTCTCCAAAACCCTAAAGCCAACCCCCAAATTAAATGTAGCCTTGACTTAAAATATTAACCCTGAGCCTAATTTAATACCTATGTAGAGCTCAGCTTAACCCCAAACCCAGTTGTAACTCTAGTCCTTTATTGAACCTCAGTGAAACCCTGAATTAACTTAAAAGCAAGGACTGATAATAATGTTGTCATTTGAAATTTTTTTCTCAACTTACTATCATTGTCAAGACATTTGGTCCTCATGAAGATAGAAGTAAAATGCACACAAACACACAAACATGCAGTAATACAATACTGGCCCCATGCCCATGAGTGAAGAAATTAGCAAATGGGCAATAAAGAGCTGCTGTGGTATTGTTATGAAAACACTCCAAATGAAATAGGGACTCTAAAGACAATATACACACAGTTATAACCACATGCACACACACACACACAAACACACACAACATGTTTGTGAATCTAGTCGATGTGCCACAGCAGGGGAAGTGAAAAGCAACAACACCCAAACCGCTGATGGCATTGCAGATTTTTAACTACAAGTTTGAAACTGTGCTGAGTGTTTACATGCTACTGAGCACATAATCACAAATACCGTCACGGCTAATGAAATACCTCCCAGTGGGTGCTCTACACATGGGCATGCACACACACACACACACATATGCACACACACGCCAGGGATGAGTAACAGCTAGTAACTGTGGGGCACCAAGAGAGAAAGGTCATCTGACATCATTTGCATTGCTTGCTAATGTTAAAGGATGTTTTCCATACGAGGAAGGTCAAGGTTTGCATGGAGACATGACACAAACACAACTTCTGACAATGATGAATTAATGGAACAACTGTGGCTTGTTCGAGGTTGGTTCATGTGGGTTTTCCACCGTGCTGTAATTTGACATATTAAAGGGAAAGCACCAGCACACATGCACACACATGCACACACACACACACACACACACACACACACACACACACACACTTTAATCTACCTTTATTCATCCACTCATTCCCACTCACACACCCACCTTGTCTTCCTCTGAAATGTGTCGGCAGATTGTGTTGTGGCAACTTCTGTTTCACTGAGCACACATGTTAATTTGGACTTAATTATACTGTGGCTGTCAAATAACATCATCTCAAGTCATCCCAGTAGTTGTGGTTTATAGCCAAACCATTTCCTATTAAGACAAAGGTGATAAACTTTATTTATAGCTTAGCCCACGGGTTTGCAAAATGTTTTATGTCAAAACTCCCCCGAGGATGTGCAATAGAACAACATCTGATAAGATTTATGTATTTAGTTATGACTCAGCAGAGGTTTACATGGCTGTCTATTGTAGATGAGGAGAGTGGAACCACTGATCATTTACTTTCTTGTACTTTAAATCAATTCTCTTTTAATGGGGGAAAGCTGATCTGGCTGTCAGTGTTAAACTATCTATCAGAATATTTTGGAATAGGATGGGCTGTTTTAGGATTTTTATTTTATTTATATATTAATCCATTTTATTTATTTATTTTTGAAGAAATTTTATCTACTGTGTATCGTTTACATTCATTGTTATATTGTTATATATTTGAGCAATCTTACTTACTCCGTTTGATCTTATGTGTTTTGTGAACCTTAATTATTCTCTTCATATTTTAACTAATTCATTGTAAGTCTGTGTTTTATGTTATTCAAGCTCTGTACTGTATGAGATGCTGCTATCTTGGCCAGGACACTCCTGTAAGAGAATTTGTAACCTGAAGTTAAGTGAGGCCCTTTCCTGGTTAAATAAAACAGTAAAATTTCATTTTCCCTCATTTTTCTGGGAGGTGCCTGGAGCTTTACCAAGAAGGATAATGGATTTTCAAATGGAGTTTGGTACTCTCTGGTATTAGACTATTATCTGGTCAATTTTTGGCAGCAAAGTGGCTTAGAGAGTGAGCCAAACCAGACTGACCAGGACTGGAGCCTCTGAGTTTGTAAGTTCAGCATCTGCTGAACTGTCCTTGTCAAAGTCTAATATAATGTCTGTAAGGCAATCAAGCATTTCATTTTCGTTATTTCATACATTTTTAAAACAAGAGTCAATATATCTAATATAATAATGTCACTTTCATCCAATAGCCCTAAATATTTATGTTAAAATACTGTTTCAGTCACTCTCTATAAAAGTTTTCTATGCAGGAATGTGTCTGGACCTGTTGAAATAAGTGCAAAACACCACTCTGTCCTTACAGCAGTGACTCAGTCAAAACAACAGGCCTTTTGCCAGATGTTGATTCCCCCCCTTTTTGCATTACAGTCCCGCAAGAGAAGGCCATGGGAATCAGGGGAAGGTTGCAGAAGGAGACGCGCTAAGCGTGTGTGCTGCCAGGTGGAGGCGATGTCGCTCCTCCTCTCCTGTCCTCTCTCCTCTCTCCTCTCTGCTCTGCTCGGCCAGAGCTTTCAGTCTGCTGGGTGAGATCATTACCAGACACCAGGCTCCGGGACCTGACATTCACCGATCGGAAAAGCAGAGAGCGAGACAGAGAGAGAGAGAGAGAGAGAGAGAGAGAGAGAGAGAGAGAGAGAGAGAAAACACTGATCCGATGCAACCGGCGAGGGAAAGCGACCTAAACCACCGTCCCCTGCCTCGGCTCCCCAGTCTCCTGTACTGACGGCTGAAAGCGCGGTCTTGTCGCTGACATTTTCCCGCTGGATTTGGGCTCGTAGTCGGATGCGGGCTTGTTTTGACTGCAGTAATAGTCCTACTCCCCCCCCCTCCTCCCTTACCAACCGAGTAGCGGATTTGCGAGGGATCTCAGCGCTGTGCAGCTCCCCGAGTGACCAGCGATCCTGCAAGGCATCGGAGACGCACTCTGCACCGCCGCGGCTCTCCACCGCACGAGTCAACCCGCAAGAGCCTCTAAAGATCTTATTTCTGTGAGGAATTGGACAGAAGCGCCAAGTTTCCGATTGGATTTTTTTTCCTCCTGTGCGGCTACCTTGCTTCTGTCATCAGATCGGCTGCAAATCCTATTTTCGCTTTTTTTTCTTTCCAAAGCACCGTTGACGCCATTTTCCTCGGGGTTTTCTGTCAAAAAATATATACATATATTCTGGCACCGTTTGACAGCTCCCCGGGAGGCTGTCATCCCATCCGTCGCCTGTGTAAAATGTGTCTAAATGGATTGTAAATGATCTTGATAAAATATTTACACGTTAGAGCCGAGTGTGTGACAACATTAGACATGGGTAAGTAGCCCCGGTTGACTGGCCACATTCCGCACCTGAATACACCTCTCCTGTAAATGTGTTAATGTTTTTATTAATGTTATTAGCTGCTATGTGTGTGTGTGTGTCTGCTTCTCATGTTTGCCTTTTACACGCCACATTAACCTGTGCAGTCTTTTACACCATGCCTGTGCCATTTATATTTTTTAATTGACATGAAATATGTGAAATTGCTTGTACTCACATGCCAACAAATTCGGCTAAACACATGCACGCGTGCACATGCTCGCACCACCACGCACACATTCTCGCACGTACACACTGACCACCCCAAACAATGCTGTAGCACTCAGTCTCCAGCCACTATTACTGTGTAATACCTTGGTAATTAGGTGGTAGTAAGATAAAAGAGTTAATTAGGTCAACGGGATGAAGTGTCCACTACACACTGATCAAGGAGCAGCTCAGCCACTGCTGTTCATGCTCTTAGTTCAAATGTTTTTCTACTGGGGTGGACCTCCTGCATCTTCATTGACATTGATAGTCCATCACATGGCTTCACAGTGTGACATGCAGCAAGCAGAGGGTTGTTACACCTTCAGTCTGTCATGAGTTGTGTCACATTTAATTGTATCCTATGGAATTTATGAAATTTGTGTCTGGATGTGGTTTTTCTACTTGTTCTGGTCCAGCTACAGAGGTTGGAGAGGGACAAATGTCACATGAACGATGCCAAGCGCTGTGGAAGTTGCAAGTTGGAGCACACACAAGTATGCGAGGAGTGTGTGTCATTTCCCACTTTGCCTTCATCCTGGTTTATTTTTCGTTTGTAGCCCCACACATGCCGCCGTAGCATCAGTACGGAGATGCCAGCATACATACAAATGCGGCTTCCACACTGCATGTAGTGTAGGCTTGGTGGGAGCCAGCGCTACTCCACGCTGGTTGCATTTATCAATAGCTGATCAGTTTCACGTGGGTGTCAGAAACAGCGTGGCCAAAAGTGATGGCCATGCTTTGGCTGTGTGGAGGACGGTGAGGGCTGAGGGGGAATGGCAGTATGCCACTGTTATCAACAGCCCCCAGAAACCTCAGTCACAACCACAGCACCAGAAGATAAATAGACAAGCCTGAGTGAGTCAGAGAAAGTGTGGAAAAATGGTCAGGTCTCTAGGATATATGGGAATGAAGGTGTGGAAATGAGCACTGGATGAAAAAGAAGAACAAGGGCATGAGAAGAGAGGCAATTGTTAGAGGAGTGCGTGACTAGGTGGAAAGAAATGGGGTTGAGGGATGGATAATAGAGGTGATTCAGACTCGGATGGAACCATCGATCTTGTCTTGTTAACAGGTTTGGGGGAGTTGAAACTCTGGCAGCGTTTTTGTGGTGTAAAAGTATGAAGCAGGCTATTAAAACCCCTATTAGGTAATGAGATGCCCATGCCACCTTTAAATTAAAGCATGAGAAATCGATTAGGTGTATCCCCTTCTGAGCTGGATACCTCGGGTCGAAATAGGATCACAGAGAAGGGGGAGGAGGGAATGTGAACGGGATCCAAGGACAAATCTAACTGTTGGCAGGCTCTCTTAACAGAATATCAGCACTGGAGCACCTTTTGGCAGAGCACACAGAAAGAGGGAGGGAGGGAGGGAGGGAGGGAGAGGTAGGAGGTGGAGGGTAAAGGAAAGAGGTAGCACAGAGAAGAGGGGAGAGAACAGAGGTTGGTGGTGGGGGGGAGGTGAGGTGAGGGGAAGGAGGAAGACAGTTGGGGAGAAGGGGAGGTGTTTTTGCTGACAGCCATTTTGTGGCTTCTGCTGCAGTTAAAATGGTTTAACATTCATCTGCTTCTGCGGGGTAGTTAGGTGAGGATGGTTTTAGTGCTACCTGGCATATGGCTCATCCAGAGGAGTGTGTGCGTGTGGGACTGCACAGAGCGGCTGCAAGGCCATCATTTTCTATTATGGCTGTCCCACACATGGTACTTTACGGCTGTCCTTCTAGCTGCCCTGTAGCTGAACACATGCTTGTGCCATCCATGCTGAACTGGGTAGAGAAAAGGTTTTTATTCTGCATTTCGTATCCAAATAGAAGTTCATAATGTTCACTTAAAAAACGAATATGGGCTTTGATGTGGACAGGTTAAAAAGATGGCTTCCTTCACCTTGCTCTGCTCGGAGGCAGAGGACTAATAGACTTCCAGTTTGAAAACCCCGTGCTCGTGCCCACTGGATTTGGAAGTACTAGAAGGCTGAGGCCATTCCTTTTGATTTGTCTCCAACCAAAGATTGGATCCTTCTAGAAACATTGGTTTACGTGATTGCCCCTTCACAAGAGGGCTGGAATAAAAGGGAAAAAGAGATAAATGAAAAACGAAAATGGCAGACAGACAATGTTCATCATCCCTGTGAGATACTCATCTACAGCCAGGGATGGCCAAGCCTCTACTACACTCTCACATCAAAGAAAAGGAGAAAAAAGACTCTTCACCTTGTGCAATCACATGGGCGTTTGGTGTGATTGTGGATGTGTGAATGTGTGAGCCTGTGTGTGTGTGTGTGCGCATCTGTCTGCATGTGTGTATGAGCTATTTGTGAGTCCACCTCAGGCACTGGGCTGCTGGGTATGCAGCCTTAAAAGGTTGTGTTTCTGCTGCCATCTCTCTCTCCCTCTCTCTGTGTTTCTCACTCAGACTCTGTCTACCTCTGTTTTGTCTGCACATCTGTATCATTCACCATCTCTGTTCTGTGCATCTGTACTCCATTATCGATGCTTTATCATAATTGTTTTCAAAGGACAAGGCAAAATGTTGGAGGAGTGTCTCATTCACAGCCTTTCACATCCAGCACAGGGAATGACCTTATGCTATTTGAGAGGGAAGCTGGTTAGTGCTGGTAGTTTTGAGAACATAATAAAGCTATTTATGCAGTGAGTCTGGCCTCTCACAATCACCCTGCTGTCTGAGGCTAGTCGAGGTGTGTGTGTGTGTGTGTGTGTGTGTGTGTGTGTGTGTGTTTGTGTGTGTAAGAGAGAGAGAGAGAGAGGAGGCAGTGAGGCTCAGGCTGGGCGAGGGAGGCCCGAGGAGGGGTCAGTCTTACATAAACTCTCAGCCTGTCTGCCAGTAACAGAGAACTAACACAGCTTAGGGCACCGAGCAGGGAGGGAGGAGGAATAGTCATGACCCAGCTAAGTAGTTTACACAGTAATGGCCCAGAATGAAGATTGTACTAATGTATGACGCCATTTTGTTGTCATACCGGGTTATAGTTGCGAGGGATTACTGAGTCTTAAGAGCACCACCCAAAGTGGGTTCTTTTTGATGTGTGTATGTGTGTGTGATGTTGTGGTTGGCAGCTGTCTCTTTTTCCTGTCATTGTCCTCAGTCACATGACAGACAGGGTGGCTTTCACACATGCCATGAGGGCGAGTCACCAAGCTGACATTAGGGACTGGGAGGTTCCTGGAGGACCAAACATGGTCATGTGGGCACTGTACGAACAGGTTGGGACTGAGCCTGGACACGCTATCTTCTGGTTATCCCTGTAAAACTTTGAATAATTTGAATACTTCAAAGTTATTGAGCAACCACAGTGGTGGTTTTGCATGTTTTATCCCATTAAATGCAAATTGCCTATACATTACTGCTGCCCATTTTCCGAAGCATACCATAAGTTTTTGGACTGATTTCCTAACTTCCAGGCAGCCTGTGGTTTCCAATGATTTTAATGGGATATGAAAATCATCTTGCAGCGACTGTCCTGAGATAGGTAATCCATCATCAAAATGAACATTTAGCCTCCTTTATTTATATGTCAGAGTTACTGATTGATGTAACCCTTGTTGCCGTGTGGTTATGCAGTGAGCAGGGTCTGTTTTTTTTTGTGGAAGAGATAAATTAAGGAGGCTCTGACATCTGAGATTTTACGCTGCCAAAAAGCATTGCACTTAAAATCTTTGTTGTCTTGAAATCAAACTCAAAAGACAAACAGCAGCAGCGTAGAAAGAATAATGGGAATTAAATAATGTGTCTTGCACTAAATAGGTTTCTGTTGAGCAGATAACTTTAAAATCTCACCTTTGGTGATTTCCTGAAGGCAACAACAAGGAATCATTTTCAGATCAGTCCCTCCTCAGAAATGTATTTCCATTTGAAAATAATGTGACTATGACATAAATATAAAGCAGACTAAAGACTCCAGCAAGTTTTGCAAGTTCCCTTTCATACTGCACTTAATGAATGAAAATCAATGACTTCCAGGAAGGCAGGAAATCAATGGGAAAACTTATTGGTGTGCTTTGGAAAATGGTTGGCAGTGAAAAGTTGGCCGTGTAGAGTATAAGCGATTTGGAGTTCATAAGCTTAAACATGCAAAACCACTGTTATGATCCTTTAAGTCTTTTTCATACCTAACCACCATGGGACTACCAGAACCTACATCAATAACCCTTATGAGTCAGCTTTGAAAGACTGTGGTTTCAGACTGGCGAACTTTACGGCTAAAGAGAGGGTTGGTAGAAACAGGCCTTTTCACTTTTATTTAATCTCGCAAATGCACAAGAAAAATGTCTGACCAGTGACTTTAACCTCAGGTTTGGACACTGTTTGTGTGCAGTCTTACACTGTCAAATTTGTTGAAATACCGCTGTGGATTATGATTATTCAATCACACTGTAAGGCCCGGTGGTGCAATGGTTAGCTCTGTCGCCTCACAGCGAGAAGGTTCAAGGGGTTTCTCCAGGTGCTCCGGTTTCCTCCCACAGTCCAAAGATATGCAGGTTATGTTAATTGGTGACTCTAAATTGCCCGTAGGTGTGTAGTGTGAACAGTTGACTGTCTCTGTGTGTCTGCCCTGCGATTGACTGGTGACCTGTCCAGTGTATCGAGCCCCCCCACAACCCTCTAAAAGGATAAGTGGGTATAGCTGTAAGCATGTGCTTTGAGGCATTATGATGGGGATCAGCTGTTAGTACAGTAGCGTGGGCTGGTACAGGAGTGCGCACAGAGAAAACACACACATACAGTATACACACAGTGTAACACAGTAACCATGTCAGATAGTGTATTTGCAGAGGGTAGGAGAGGGGGCTGGGTAATAATACCATATACAGGTTTATATGCTGTAAACCTTTTGTGCTCTCAGGTCATTTTAAGTCTGCAGCAAGCACTAAGCTTTTACTTGAGTTATGTCCGCAGGTAGTGGTCTAGTCTGAGTTCACATCAGTGTAAATGGTGTCAGTCTAAGCTCTGGGTGTGAGACAGCATTCCCCACTTCCAGCTCAGTCATGCCTCATGTCATATTGACTGATGGGATTCCCTGGAGCTGTAGTGAGAAGTGTAGTCCAGTGTTTGTTTTGGTTGCTTTCTGTTTATACGCCTGTGTGTAAGTAAGCCTGTGTAAGTGCATATGTGTGTGTGTGTGTATTGATGGAAGTATGTAATATATAACTGTGCCTGCATGTGCAATGATCCAAAAAGGAAAACCTGAATCCTCTGACAAATGGCTACCACAACCTTTTCTCTAGAGAGCAGAAATAGCAGCAGGGGTGAAGAAGTGTACTCGGTGACAGCAACACTGTCATTTGTATGTGTATTTATGTGCATAAGTGTATGGAGTTTTTCATGCATGTGTGTATCAATGCCACTGCATTCGTGTGTAAAACAGTTCAGACGCTGGTTTTTCCAGACCAGCTCGTAAACCACATCTGGGGAAAGAATTTAGATTCCTTCCCTCCGTCTTTCTCTGCAGCCTTCCCTTTTCCCCATGTGTGATTCCCTCCCTCCTTCCCTGCTCTGGCGAAAAGA
>NTHP01000234.1:454582-465859 GCA_003416845.1 Oplegnathus fasciatus
AAAAAAACAGAAGTCAGCTTCTTTCATTTTTTCTGTCTTGTGTCCTTAGGCTAACTTCAGCCTGGTTTTAGAGCAGAGAAGAGGAATGTCTTATTTTGCACTGATCACTTTAGTGTCTGCACGGCTCTGCTTCAGATCTGCTGTGGGGATAGAAGGAGGGATGGAGGGAGGGAAGATTAGCAAAGAGCGAGTGAAGAAGAGAGTAGGGAGAGAGGGAGGCAAGTGGTAGTGGGTGTCAAAAATGAGTTTGTTTATGCGAGGTACGAAATGCAAATGAGAGTGTGGCAGCATGCCTCCACAGCGATGAGCTTGTGTGTTTGTCTTCATACATAACAGGCAGCTAATGATGTTGATGACAGCGGACAGGCCTGTGCTGAGAGCGCAGGAATGGAAGCTATGGGGATGACAGGACTCTGTTTTAGTCGCCCTTATTTTCCTAATCATATTATTCACCTGCTCTCTCTGCAGACTGTCCCTGGCTTCGCTGCGTTCCTGTGGGACAACCAACCCAACCCCAGTAGCTGATTGACAACAACCAACCAGCCCGACAGACTACTGTTCTCTATCTTCCTATTGGCTGGCTGCCACAGCTTCCCCCGTCCTGACTGGCTCTGGCGGGAGCGTGGATGGAGCCAAGGGATCTGGTTGGCTCGGCCCGACCCAAAGAGGCGGAGTTACAGGGAGGCAGGGTGGGGCCAAATGAAGAAGACCAGCAAGGAGCAGGGGGCATCGGTTTGGCGCGCAGTGATGATGTGATTAATGGTGCCATCAGCGAAGGGGAGGGGCTAGAGGAACAGGGGGAGGGGCTTCTGGAGGAGCAGGAGTTCTCCATCAAGGAAGCAAGTTTCCAGGAAGGAAGTCTAAAGTTGAAGATCCAGACCACGAAGCGCACCAAGAAGCCCCCCAAGAACCTTGAGAACTACATTTGTCCACCGGAGATCAGGATGACCATCAGACCTCCAGTTGGAGAGGGCAAAGGGGGGCGGCAGGGACGAACAGGAGGCGGGACAGGAGCAGGGCGGGGCCAGAAAGATGAAGAACGAGGACCCCCCAGAAAAAGGGTAAGTCATCCCAGAAATGCTGCCGCTTATGTGTGCTTTTAGTAGGTGTGTAGTCTGTCATGTATAGTGTGTTTTTCTTAAGTTTGAGCTTTCACTGAGTGAAAAGCTCCCGAGGCTTCTTCCTGTCTCAACATCTCTGAACTGACCGCTCCCTCTCTCTCACACTCCACCTCCTTCTGTACCTCTATCTCTCTCGCTCTCTCTCTCTCTCTCTCTCTCTCAGTAGCTCGTTTCCCTGCTTGGTTACACAGGGTCAAAGTTTGCTGCGTAATTGAAACCAGTCATGGCTAGCTGAGATCACACAGTGACACACACACACACACAAGCACACAACACACACGCTCACATAGGAGCTGAGAATAGGGCTGACATAAGTAAGTGACAGCTGGTGTCTGCTCTCTCCATTTGTGGTCATATGCACAGAGACCTTTCCTGTCTCCTCTCCTCTCCTCTCCTGTCCTGTCCTCTCCTTTAATGAAATCAGCTCTTGTGGGTCACGCCCCTTCACCCCCCTCCTCCATCACACCCTTTACACACTACACTGGTGTTTGGTGTGTGTGACACTGTGTATGTACAGGTCCTTGGGGAATCTAGTGTTTGCAGTGTGTGTTGACCTACACAGTGGTGTGTGTGTCCAAACCTGACAGCCATCTCGATGTCACGGAGCTCGACAGGCCCAGCAGGAGCAAAGGCGTCATGTTGTCAACATGATGCCGGGCCGTGTTTTTGTTCTGTTGTGCTTCAGTCTTGTGGTTTTAACTCAAATTCAAAGGGGCTCATGAAGTAATGGAGCTACAAGATTGTTATTCTTACCAGTAACCTAGTCCTGCATGGTCAGATATATATCCGCTCTGTGTTTGTATTGGGTCAGCGTCCAGTGCAACCCAAAAAAATAATTGTGGGCTGTTTGAATTTCAAAAAACAATCAGCATCATCAAGGATATGTTATTGAGGGAAATTTGCACACAGCTAACGAGTCACAGAAAAACACCCCTTTTATAGAGAAAATCTCATTTTCTCAAAGAGATTAGGTCTCTAAAATTGGGTAATGAAAGGAAGAACAGTAGTCAGCCAATTAGAGGCTGTATGCAGCTCATCCTCTCAGTTAGGCTACCTGTAGTCTCATGGAGCCAGCTGTATACAGATGTATTGTACATACATTATGTTACTGTTTCCCAACTTGGAACCCAAAAAAGGGGTTGGAAGATAAATCTTAAGAGGTCACAAGATGATTAACAAGAAAGGAAAGCAGAGAAAAACATATTTTCTGCTACACAAAGTACAGGATATTTTTAGCTAAAAAACAGTTTTTCGTTTTTGGTAACTTGTGACAAGTGATTGTAAGTAGTCATTGCTTCATAAGCCAAAAAGTTTGGGAACCGCTGCTCTACGTGTTTGTCTGTCGGGTTTTTCAAACAACTGGAACATTGGCTGCAATCACCAACCCAATCTGACACCTTGTGCTCAAAGTCTGAGTAGTGATTCAAATGTGAAATCTCGACCACACTGGAAAGAAAACATGTGGGTGTTGCTTTGTCATTGGTAGATTTCGACGTCATTCAAAGCCACAATTTCAGCTAGTTGTCTGCAGGATGCGTATTGTCACCACAAAGTAGACAATGAGTATGTCTGACCTGCTGTCAACTTTCTGTAAATAACGAATGAAAAGACATGTTTACCACTAAAAATGTTCAGTGTTTATATCCATGAGTAAGCTGAGTGAGCTGAACCCTGCACTCTGATGTTTGGGCAGCCATTCCTAATCCAGCGCCATCGGTCCCCATTTGGAAACCCACTGCTACAGTATGATTGACAGAGGTTGTCATAGTGACAGGGGTAGCAAGCTGGTCTCTATTGAGATTTGAGGTTTGGGGAGGGGAGGGGAGTGGAGGATGTGTTGGTGTTGATTCAGATCAGTTTCAACCCTTCATCCCCTACGCTCTGTCCCTCAATCACACCCCCCCATCCCCCGTCCCTCTACCCCCTGCTCCCCTCTACATCCTTTCCCTCCATCCACCCATCACCTGCCACCCCAAGGGTGTAATACAGGCAGGCTCACTGGAGAGGAACGGGTTAAAGAGAGAGGCTGGGCTGCTTTCTGTCTCTCTGTCTCCCTCTCGTGTGTGTGTGTGTGTGTGTGTGTGTGTGTGTGTGTGTGTGTGTGTGTTGAGGTTAAATACTCTCTTTGTGGTGTGTGTGAGGCTGTGTGTCAGGAGGGGAGGGGAGGCGAGAGGGGCAGCAGATGGACAGCCTCTCTGCTCTCTGCTGTATTGTGTCCACATCTACTCTCTCCCTCTTTCTCTCTTTATCTTTTATCTGTCTCTCTTTCTCTGCTTTTCCCCTCAGTCTTTTCTTCCCTCATGTCTTCCTCTTTTCACTCACTCTTTTTCACCACTCTTTTCTTCCTCTTCCTCCCTCTTTCACCCTCTGTTGTCTTGTAGCAGATGGCAGCGTGGGGCAGCAGCAGCAACAGAGCAGAAGCCAGAGTGTGAGCAGGAGATGGGGAGAGGAGAAGGGGGTTGTGGAAAGAGGAGGAGGAGAAAGGAGGTGGGGGTCAGGCATATGGAGAGCCTGGTTAAGGGGCCCCCTCAGAGGGAGTGTGTATGTGCGTGTGGTAGTGTGATGAATAGAGGAGGGGGAGAGGCAGGATACAATAGATGCCCATTAAGACAGAGATTTGACTCTAATAGACAGAGAAGGGGAGAGACAGACAGACAGATAAGTAGGCAAACATGTAGAACGGCGCAAAGAAAGACATGGAAATGGTGTTTTTTAGCCATTCTTTCTTTTGTAGCAGCAGAAGAATCTGCTGTCAAAACTTCTCTTCTCGTCTCTGACTTCTAATAAGATTAAACTTTCAGTTATTCATGCGGGGAAACTGGCATGTTCCAGCATCAAATAGTAAGGGGACAGAGCAAGCAAAAACTGGAAGAAACACTAAAAAGATGCAAATAGGGGTTATGTAAATGTTTGCAACTGACTAATTCTATAGCAGAGGCGAGGCAGAATCAGTGCCTGCATAGTGTAAGAAAAAGTATGGATTTAAACACAGGTTGTCACTCTCTATTTACTATATAGTGCACTATATTTACCCCCTGCCAGTTTAAAATGTATGTACTATGAAGTGCCCTCAAAAATTCCCACAATGGATTGAAAACTGTTCATGGAAATGCAATGTGTCACATTTTATAGATGCAAAAATTAGTCATGTGACTCTACAGCTGCTGTCAGTGATGACACAAAATAACAATGATTCATTAGTGTCCAAAATCTGAATTTACTGCTCACTACAGAGCAAACTACAGAGTGTCTATTATGGAGGAATAGTGAATGAGGGACTGATTTCGGACACAGCCATGCTGAAGAAAAGAGAAGAGAAAAAGATATAATTTTCCAGTCTTAAAGTGAATCTCACCCTCCTATCATCTTCATAGCAGGCATCTATAACCGGGGGGGTCAATGAGCAGGCGCCTTGTGTCAGGGGACAGACCCACACACACACATAAACGGGATATGATGGGCTCCCCTTCTCTGTCTCCAGCTGACATCACACACATGCTGAACGTCCCCTCACACACAGCTCTTTGTCCGGGCACGCTGTGTGTGTTTGGAAGATGAATGCGTGTGTTCTAACGGATTGGGTCCTGGGTCAACCACTGCATCACTCCTCCAGACACACATGCCCGCCCGCACGCACACACACAGTTATCGGTCCAATGCCTACACATGGGGGAGCATACGCAAGCTAAAATGCATCCACTCTCTTTCTCTCTCTCACATACACACACACACACACACACATAGACAAACACACACACACAAATCATGTTGAGCAGTGATTGCAGTTAGAGAGAGTGTTTTCCTGGTTATCTGTCCAGTTCTCTGGACGTGCCAAATGTGGCTCTTAATCCATTTCACTATCTGTGGAGAGAGATAAGCCAGAGCTTTTCCAGGAGTCCAGGCCAGGCTGTGTGTTGTTGTTGTCGTATGTGTGTGTGTGTGTGTACGCTTGTGTGTATTAGTGGGTGTATGTGAAACCCTGACGCTAGACACACACTTATCTTGTCTTGACAGCCCCTCTGCTTGGTGGTCCCCCTGGCTGTGTGTGTGTGTGTGTGTGTGTTGCTGCTTGGTGGTCTCCCAGTAGTGTTTGGGATTATTATGTGTTAGTCAAGTGCATTCACAAGGAAATTAATGCTGCCACAGTTGCCACGCCAAGTGTGTGCGCATGCTATACGTGCACATGCGTGTGTGTGTGAAATGGTTAGCCTTTTGATGTGAGCTTTTTTATCCCTGGCTGAGATGGCGGTTGGTGACCTGAGGGACTTGATGCGCTCATAAAATAGGAGCGTGTATGTGTGTGTGTGTCAGCTTGTGTGTATGTGTGTGAGGCGTTGTGCTTACCCACAGAGAGCAATCCCTGACTGATTTATGAATGTGTATGAACATGAAATGATCACCTCTAATAGGGCCTGACCAAACTGTCATATTGGACTTTTTTTTGTGTCGGTCATTGTGGTGAAAATCACCAGGCCTTTATTTTGGTGTGTGTGTGTGTGCATCCTCAGTGTGCAGTCTTTGAGAGTAAGAGCTGGGTATGCTTTAAGGGGCGTTTCCCTGTGGTCGATGGGGGATGGGACATGTGTATGTGTGTGTTTGTGTGTGTGTGTGTGTGTGTGTGTGTGTGCATGTGTGCTTGCATGCTGGGGAGGGGTGAGTGATTTAGCACCGCTGAAACACCAGCTGTCCATCTGTGTCTGACCCCCATACACACCCTGTACACGCTTGAAACACACACCGACAACCACAAACACACACACACACATCTCCTCGCATCTAACCTCTGATCTGCTCTTGAGTGTCTCTCAAACCTGAAGAAAGTCCAGACAAAACACAATCTGTTCATCTGTCTTTCACACACACACACACACACTTACACACACACAAACATACACACACTCTACATTACACTAAGCAAGATTGCTCCCTAATCAGCTCTGCAGTAGTGCTGGTGCTGCAGTGTATCCACAGTGAATGACTCTGCAAGGTCACTCCTAGTGAGCACAAGCACACACACATGCACACACCCAGACACACAAAAGAACGCTGGAGGCTGGCAGAAGAAGAGATGAACTTTGACCCTGCCGGACATTCAAAAGTGGAGGTGATAGCTGGACTCCACAGTTGTGTGGGCCTCCGACTCTGGGTGTGTGTGTGTGCTGAATTGTTTGTTTGTGCGAGTGGGTCAGGGTTGAGACAACTGGAGTCTGGCCTTTGCTTTCTTACCCTCAGGGCTGGATTTGGTGTCTGTGTGTGTGTGTGTGTGTGTGTGCGTGTGTGTGTGTGTTTGCGCTGACCATTTGGTTGGAACTGTAGCTAATTTCTCAATCAGACACACACATACCATCTTCTCAATCTGTCCCAAAGGTCAAGCCCCATTCATTCACTATTGTGTCCAGTCCCAGTAGGTTGCTGTTCTTCTTCAGGCAGATGCAGGCAGACTATAATAGCTGGTCTAGCTCAAGTTACATTTTAATGAAGACCTGAGGCAGCTACTTGCACTTAAAGAAATGCCAATGGCTCAGTCAGGGAGCAGCTACCAATGAACACGAAGGCATTTTACGTTGGCGACAAGTATTTTGCAGAAAAGCCAAGTTTTAGCTCTTAAGAATAGCAATAAAATTTTCAGGAAGCTTTACAGCTGATACTCTTTTTCACACCAATAAACAGTGATTCTTAAAATGATACAAAACAGACTTTGTGTAGTAAAAAAAACACCAAGTCATTCTTCCGTTTTGTACAGAAAACAACCAAAAGGAAAGCCTAAATCAAAGTGGTCATGGTTTTGATATGGCAACATCAATATAAATGTAGACTGTATAAAAACATATACAGGCCTGAATTTGGTTTTTGGACAGCGGTTGACTGTGACTCACATAACTGTGGGATTATCTGGAGAGCGGCCATGTTTGATGTCCTCTGCGGTCACGGATGATGTTGAGTCACAGCATCATGTGTTCCTGGTGGCCGCTTTGTTAGTGTGGCTCCATCATGCCTCTGCCTCTGTGGTTAGTCAGTGTGTATGTGCGTGTGTATGTGTGTGTACGTGGGGAGGAGTGTATTCTGTGGTTTCGAGAGGAGGTCCGGCAGGGATAGAGGGTGATGTTCGGTGCAGGGAGGGGAGAAAAGTGGATGGTGGGAGTCAAAGGAAAGAAGAAGCAGGCACAGAGTATTGACTTTCACTGTGTCTCACTTGAAGCGTAAGTGTGTTTGTCAGTGAAATCTGATGGCCCCATCAGCTGTCTGGGATGCGCCTGTCAGAAGGGGTGTGTGTGTGTGTGTGTGTGTGTGTGTGTGTGTGTGTGTGTGTGTGTGTGTGTCTGAAAGCAAGATAGATGACAGTGGAGAGGTGGTGTCCAACACTCCTCTTCCATTTTTCTTTTTTTTTCAGGCTTTCATCATTTCACCAGCTTTGTTGGCTTGATTGATGTTTATAACAATAATTTTAAACCATGTTAACATTTTTAATTAGTTGGCTTGAAAACACACTTCATACAGACACAATCGTGTGGTATAAAACATTTTCACACAGAAAACATGCAATCATACAACTCATTAAAAAGCCTCTAAGCCAGGGCTTTTCAGACATTGTGTGTTTGTGTGTGTCACTCTGCCCAGTTCTCTGCTGCTTTTCATGGCTTTGAACCAGGCTTTGTAAAATAATCCGTCTGTAGTTCTGCTGTTTATTTATGCTCGTTGTCTCTTAAGTATGGATGCGGACATGAATAAATGATATAAATGTGTCTGTCTGTCCTTCTGTCTGTGTGTCTGTCCCTTGGGGCGGCTCAGACTAAACAAACAGCTGTGTTTATGAAGCAAGGAAGAGCCACAAGGGTCTTCTGTTTAGTGGTCCATTTCAGCACAAACACACACACACACACACACACACACACATGCTCACATTCACACACATACACACTCTCAAATACCCTGCGCTCCTCATCTTTTACCTGCCCTGCTCTGTTGCGTTTTTGCCCCCTTGTGTTTTCTGCCCTGCTCAGTCTCTTTCTCTCTCTCTCTGCCCCCTCTGCTCAGTGCAAAGCTCGCTCGCTCGCTCACTTGCAGACCAAGAGGAATGCCACTCCGTGTGACCTCTCACCTACAACAAGGAGGGGTGCCGGTTTAGACAAGAGAGCGAGGGGGCAGCTGCAGTCATGTGCCCAGGCCTGGAAGGAAACACACATACACATACACACAGAGCCAGGTTGTCAGCTAAAATACACACACTCTACTTCTAGCATAGTTTTGTTTACACTGATGCAGCTCTAGATGTGGTGCACTGCTTCTCCCGCCTCCCTTTGTGACTGTCTGAGAAAGTGTAGGATGCTATGCTTTGGTTTGTGTGTGTGTGTGTGTGTGTGTGTGTGTGTGTGTGTGAACGTGCGAGTGGAGTGCAGCCTCATACAAAGGCGTTATTGTTGGTGCGAGGGGGCCTGAGGGGAGGCGGGCAGTCTGATTGGTTAAGACTATTGTGTCTCACTTTGCCCATTCTCCCTGTCACTGAGGATGTCATTACAGTGGCTCTCTAACTCTCTCTTGCAAGCTGGGGATCATCTGAGGACTTGGGATATTTACAGAAATATGTAGACTAAGCAATGAAAGTGTTATTTTACAGGCTTTAGACTTGAAGTGCAGACTCAAGAGTCATTCTTCAAGACATAGTAATTTGTCTGTCAGCAACTGTTTGTAGGCACCACTTGCTGGAAAACAATTTGCTTTTGCTTTTTTGCTCCAGTAGTGCTGCAAATAATACTTATTTTCATTATTGATTAATCTGTTGATTAATATTATGATTATATAGTTAATTGTTCAGTCTATAAAATGTAAGAAAATGCCAATTCCAAAGAAAAGCATCAATCCTCAATCCTCAATCCTCTGAGCAGGAGACTTTGGTTGCATGTCAGCCCCCCTCTCTAACTCCCGTCATTTCCCGTCAACTCTCTGCTGTACACTGTCTGAAA
Source organism: Oplegnathus fasciatus (assembly GCA_003416845.1). Classification (NCBI taxonomy): domain Eukaryota; kingdom Metazoa; phylum Chordata; class Actinopteri; order Centrarchiformes; family Oplegnathidae; genus Oplegnathus; species Oplegnathus fasciatus. The sequence goes on from NTHP01000234.1 coordinate 463,665, forward strand.
TAGTCAAAAACTAAAATACAAAAACAAAAGTTAATTCAAATTCATTTTCTGATGAGTAATTTCAGTAGCATAATCCAGTGTGAAAATCTGAAAATAAAAAACTTTGACATTCATTTTTAGTATAATAGATCATCATATGGTAATGGAGACTTAAGTTTTTATCTCCTTAATGTGTACAGATTACAGAAACATACTGGTGATGTGGTAATGTCTTGTTGCGTATTGCCTCAGTAACTAGAGAACGATGCATTAGAGTGCATTATTTTTGAATAACTAATCAGTGAGGGAGGCTTACGCTGTTACACACCGCTGTTTGCCAGAGAGGAAGTGTTTAATCTCAGCGCAGCTTCTGTCTTGCATTACCCATCATTCCACACAGGAAGTCATCTCTTAGGATTTAGAGCAGCTCATTGGCTGTTAATTGTTTCCTGTTGTACAGAAGTGGTATGATTGGGTCATATGGTGCACAGAGTACGGTGAACAACACGTTCCTTTGGTTTTGTGCTGTGTGTTGTGCATGTGCACGTATGGGTGTGTAATTTACTTCCCCCAATAGATGCATTGATTAAACAGCATCCTGTCTATTCATGAAGCACTCCAACCTGTATTAGACTTCTTCTTATGCTTTCACATAGAGAGAGAGATAGAGAGAGAGAGAGAGAGAGTGTGTGTGTGTGTGTGTGTGTGTGTGTGTGTGTGTGTGTGTGTGTGGCCAGTCTCTATGCTTGTGTACATTTTCTTTGTGCTGAGCATGTGTGCTGACTGCTGTCACTGGAGGTTGGGCTACATCCATGAAAGGAACAATTGGTACATAATCGCTGTAATAATCACTATGAAAAAACTCTTCTAATGTGGTTCTTTGCACTATTCACAAGCAGGACACACATATGCCTGCACACACACCATTAATGCTAATAGCGGGGATTAGATGTATACTTTGTGTAGCATGTAAATGTGTCTGTCATTACTGAGCGGGTGAAAACCTCCAATTGCACCATAATAACATGCTTCGGTTCAGCCAATCACAGGCTTTTGTTCAGATTGAGTCATCTACGTCTGAGCGTGTCTGAAGAGAGTGTGACAAGGAGACTCTTGGGTGTTTCGCTGCTATCTTTAGGAGCACTCCAATCTGAAGGATTACTGCTGTGGACGTAGGAGGGAACATTTTACTTGAGACCTACTGCTGTGCATTAAATCTGGCTTCTGCTTTACAGTTAGCTAAAGGACAAATGTGCTGTAGATCGAGTGCTTGATCATGCCCAGCAGGGAGGGTGCATAACAGCATGTAGAAAAGAGTTTTTGGCCCGAATAATCGAGCCCGTTTTCACTAAACTGTGGCTGTAGGCTGAACACATAGTTTTGGAATTGCAGCATTTGTCCAAGAGTGGAAGTTTTGAATGGAGCCCAATTTCAAAAACTTTCCCACCCAACTTTCCCAGAAGATGCTTTGGCTGGCACAGATGCCACCAGATCTGAGATAGTAAAGCGTTGGCTAAGGCAGCACATGCTGAGTGAAAATAGACATACAGACACACACATACACACAGTTTTAGGCAGTGGGCCTGATCCCAGTGATCCACAAACTGTCCCACCTTGACACCCCCTCCTTTTTCCTCCCCCTTCTCCTCCCTCTTTTCTCTCCCCTGCTGTGGGTCTCCTCAGGCGCATGAATGGAAGTCTTTATTCCCGGGAGAACTGGTGGGAAGAACGAGAGAACGAGAAACAGGGATGAGGGGGGGTGTCAGGGAGGGAGGAGGGGAGGTCTGTGAGAGTGGCCACAAGATCAACACAGTGCCTCTTTTCTCCTCCATCGCTTTTCCCTCCTTTTCTCTGCAACCCCCCNNGGGGGGTGGTAGTTCCCACAGGGGGAGAATGGTCAGCTCCAGAGAAGAGAAAAGAAGAAGAAAAGGAGGGATGAGATGAGGAGGGGGGAGTGCACAAGGCCACAGGGGCAGAGGGGGACAGCATGGTGTCAAAGCCAAGGAGAGTGTGTGTGTGTGTGTGTGTGTGTGTGTGTGTGTGTGTGTGTGTGTGTGTGTGACAGGGAGAGAGAGAGAGGGAAAAGAGAGGATCATATCAATCATAAGGTTTCGGAGGGAACTAGTTGTTAACGGGTCTAGGCACCTCTCTTCTTGTTTTTCTGCTGGTCCTCTTCTTCCCTCCCTCTCTGCCGCTCTCATTCTTTCAGTAACCCC
>NTHP01000234.1:466723-496139 GCA_003416845.1 Oplegnathus fasciatus
TCTCTCTCTCCCTCTGTCTCCCTGTGCCTCTCTCTCTCTTTCTCTTTGTGTGTCTGTCTGGACAGCTGCCCAGTTCCATACACAGGGAAAAATGAAACACTCTAACCACCGGGCGTGCAGCCAAATAAAAGGCTGCGAAAAACTATTTGAAGGGCAGCGTGTTTGTGTGTGTCTCTGTTTGCGTGCATGGAGTTTGTGTATATGTTTGCTGCTGTATATGTGCGTATATGTGTGCTGGGTTGTGAGATTTGGGTGTGCCTGTTTAGGGTGTTCTTTCCCAGTATAATGGTGCAGCCAGGGTGCTCTGTGTGTGTGTGTATATGTGTGTGTGTGTGAGGGAGAAGTTCCACTCTGAGTTTCAGTTTATTCAACAGTGGAAAACGAGAGGCTGCAGGAGAGGAAAGGACAGGAGGGGCCATCACATACCTCCCCTCACGTCAAGCTAGAGGAGAGAGGAGTACAACTTTTTACCTCTCTTACAGATCTCCTTTTAAACAGCCTGCTGAGTGTGACTGTGCGACATTCAGACACACACACGTGTTTGTCAGTAAATATATGCTGACTCATTTGCAAAGTGCCTTTCAGTTGGGTGATTGCAGCACTTAGTCACATATTATCCATGACCTCCTCCGCTGCGCTCTGACCTTATCTGATGGTTACATCACCAGTGGAAAGGAATGTGCAGCTCCATATCTGCCTGCATTCGGGTGTTGGAGAGCCTTTGTGAGACCAATCCATGTTGTTACAGTGCTCACCCAGAGGAAGACATCCTAGAAATGGTTGTTGACCTAGCTGTGGAGTATGACCCTTAACCCCTGAACACAGCTCTGAGAGCCTCAAGGGAGGGAGAGTGCATCAGATGGGTTGAGGACTAAACATGCTTTGGGTCTGTTTTGTGTTGGCCTTTCTCCTTATCTGAATTTGATCAGAGGGGACTTGTAGAAGAAGGACAGTGTGGAAAAGGTCGAAGCCTCACAGCTCATGTATTTGTGGGTTGCTCCAGAGGGTCAGAGTCCATGCTAGTGCTGATCTCCTGACCGCTGCCCCCTGCTGCAGGCCAGCAGTAGCACAGGGAAATGACAGTCCCTGTTCCCACAGCACATGATAAGAGCAGGGCACTGTATGTACAACAGGGAAATATCAATATCAATATCAAGTACAGCAATGTTTTTCTGTGACATTGGCGCAGCCGTGCGGTGACTTATGAGTATAGAGTTTTACAGTACATGATAAGGACAACAGGACCTCCAATACAGTGATAAAAGGTTAATGCAAAACATGCAAAAGAGAAAAGTGCAATGTACATATCAAAATGTAATTATCCTATGGAAACCTGTCAAGTTGTATGTGTGACCAAGGTTGACTCTGTCTGGAAAAGGCAAGGAGAATAAGGAGTTCTTTCACACTGAGTTGACTACCATGGGAGTACCTCGATCTATTTATATTTGCTTGTGTGAATATCAGACAGTGAGTATATTTTCCCTGGAAATGCTTCATGGAGTGTAAGAGGCGGAGAGGAGGGGAGAGGGTGGTAGAAGGGCGGAAACTAAGAACAAAAAGCTGAACTGGTGCCAATAACCCAACCACAACCAGAAATGGGAGGGGAGGTGAGCTCCCTATTTCTGTTTTTTTTTCTTGTCTTTTGCTCTCCTATCTCTAGTAGGAAAGGTGTCCATGCCTCCTCTCTTTATTATCTCTCTGTGGTTGCTTTGTGGTTAGTGGGGAGGATACATTTTATATGTGTGTGTGTGTGTACACGTGTATGTCTGTCTGTCTCCCTCTAACCACCTCCTTCTCTGTGCCCTCCTTTAACCTGAAACAGCAGGTATTCTAGGACAGGTTAAATGAGAAAGCATGTGTGTATCAGGTGTCTGTCATCTTATCCCTCTGTGGACTCACAGTGTCGCTTCTCCAGTGTCACCGTGCACACACACATTCACACTTACATACACACACATACATCTCAAAGCTGAAAGGATACCATAGCAGTGTGTTCAGGAGCTAAATGAGAGTGTGCGTGTGCATATAAGCACATGCATTTTCTGGCATTGTTAATCATTTATGCTTCTTGGTGTGTGCAGTGTGTGTTTTCATCCATGTGCAGAGTGTTGTATTACTCAGCGTTCATGTGTGTTTTCGTGCTTGCGAGTGTGTGCAGCATGCATCTGGCCAATAAACAGCTTCTGCAGCCAGTGTGGACATACAAAATGAGTGTAGGTGCCCGACTACTGATGGGACAACAGAAGGAGAAAGAGGAAAGAAAAGGTTGGATAGTGATAGAGAAGGGATAGAGGGTTGAAATGAAGGCATAACAGGACATTGGCTGAGTAAAAGATGAAGATGAATCACTTGTTCTTGCAAATATGTGCACTGTGATAAGAACTACTTGCATTATATATGTCATTATTGCGTAACTCTGCCAAGAGCATGAGCTAATCATCTGGCAAGGTGCTGATCCATCTAGACTGAAATTGGTTGTCTCACTGTGTTCATACATTAACATTTTGTGCTACCATGTCGTAAAGCCTTTGAAATGTGTACATCTACTGTATGTATGTGTGAGCGTGTGTGCGCGCTTGCACGCCTGTGTGTATATGCTGAGAGGCAGGCCTGTGGTTAGGTTACATCTCCCTGCAGCGCAGCAGAACAGTGTCTTGTTGCGTCATACTGAGTCTGTTAATAACAGGCTAAACCACAAAGGCCATCCGCTGCTCTATTTCTCATCTTCCAGCAGTACGCTGATTATGCAGCAGTGATACATTAAGCAGGGTTATGTTGTCTAATACAGTATATCAAGCTTTTGAATTTCAATTGTACATAAATGTATACAAATGTAAACTGGGGACTGAGTGAGGGTTGACTTCAGATTTGCGGGCCTTCACTGGAAAAATTTAGATAAATTGTGCCATAGTTTCAAGACATATATTGTATTAGCAGTTCAGGGGTGGACAACAGAATAAAGATAATATATAGTAAACAATTCCGGTTCTAGGGCAGTCGGGGACAGGGCTGAGTTAGGCTACTGTGTTTAATACTGTGTGCAGTCAGACACCCCCAACTCCATCCCCCCAGCTCTCACAGCATGCAACATCCTTGCCACAGGAATTTAATTGCTCTGTAAACAAGCCTTTTGTTTTGTGGCACACTGTTTGCTCATGCACACAAGATATATTAAAAGCCTCAGTCCTGCTGTGAAAAGAGAAGAATGTCATATCAGAGCACAGCAAATCACTGATTTGATATGTGGTGACAAAAAATAATGCAGAACTGGATGCTGTGCTACATATGTACATTATGTACCTTATCTCTGTGAAGATAGGCTGATGTTGTGAAGACAGGAAATAGAGGAGTCATAGCATTATGATCACATTATCATTATCATATCATTTGTCTATCCCTGCAGCTATATAAAGCTGTCTTGTGATTGAAGATTGTATGTAGTAACCAGACTTTGTTTCTCTTTTCTGTCGTCCCCAGACATACGAGCGCCAGTTCAGAATGCCTGAGCAGAGAGAGGGAGGCCTGCTGCAACTACTGGGAGATCACACTCCGCCCAAACACCAGCCTCGCAGCTCCCTCCTTCCTGCACACACACTCTCACATACACAGCAAACACAGCACACCCTCACGCAACAATTCCAACACACTCATGCACACCAACACCAAATCAATCCAGACTGGATCACGTCTACAGCACCTTCTGCATCCCCGGCCAATCCTGCAGATTCTGAGCCAGCCAGAGAACTGGCAGGAGCCAGTAGGAGCTCTTTGCTCGATCCAACCCAACCTTTCTCACAAACAGCGACACGAAGCCCCTCACCGCAGAGATCCCTGACTCCAGACCTGCAGTTGCCAGTGGTTACAGATGCCAGTATTCTCAACCTGACCTCTCTTAGCAGGTATGGTTCATTTTCCTGTGTGGGGGATCTGATCATGATCACAAACACAATCACTAGAACAAAAATACTGTACACTATGCACTGGGGATGGGAGAAAGTCAATACAATGTTGTATTGTGATATTTTGTGTAGCAATATTACATATTTTAATTTTTTTTTATTTGACAATCTCATTTGCTCATTTAAAGTGAGATGAAGTGAAAACTTCAAAACACAATTGTGATTCAAATTAGGTAAGAAGTTGCAATATATTGCAGGATATCTTATTGTATAACACAATTTGTAGAGGATAATTGAATCAGAGCTCAACTGTCATGATAACATAATATCATGTCCTCAGGTGCTACCCACCCCTATGTATGGTGACACTCAAAAATAGTACATTTTCATACTGGTGCTGATTGCATAATGTTGGTGAAATACAAAACATCCTTTCTCTCTCCTTCCATTCCACTTGTCATCATTTTTTTCTCTGTATACATCTCTCCAGGGGAAGGGGTTTGCAAGAGGTCAGTGAACAGCTCTTTGGGAACATCAAGAGGAAGTATGGCAGGAAGGACTCCCAGAGGATGCTTTGTAATCCCCACAGTGCCGATACACCTTGGGGAAGACAGTCTGAGAAAGGATCGGAGAGCCCATCTAATTCAGAGGAGAGGCAGAAGTACAGGCAAGAGGAGGCAGCTGAGCGGTTCCATGAAGAAAGAGAGGAAAGGAGAAAAGAGGAAAGAGAGCGAGCAATTGCTGGGAGGAGAGGAGATGAAGAAGATAGAGGGATGCCCATGCTGACAGAGGAAGGGAAAGGAAGAAAGAGGCGGAGGAGGCCTTCTTTTGACGAGTCATTTTCTGTAGAGGAGCAATCACAGCAACGGCAGGACTCTGACACTACAGAGAAGCACCAGCCTGGGCCCCCAGAACCCAAAGTAGCACATAAGATGGAGATTCACAAAAATGATTCTCGACTCATAAGTCAGGCTGATGTCAGTAGAGAGAGGATAGAAAAAGCAGAGAGAGCAGATAAAGGTGATAAAAGAGAAAAAGGAGAGAGGGTAGACAGGGCAGAAAGAGGAGAGACAGTTACAAGTGGGTCTGACCCAGAGTCAGCTTTGAGTGCAAACAGAATGAAAAAGAACCCTGTGGGTCGTCCTAAGATCAGTGCCGACGCCCTTAAACACAGAGAGCCTACTCACAATCACATCAACAAACCCAATCTTAACACAAACCCCAGGCTCCCTAGCCCAAACCCTAGCCCTAGCCCCAGGGGTAGCATCAGTCCTAGCCCCAGCCCTAAACCTAGGGCTAACATTAGCCCCAGTCCCAGCCCTAGACCCAGGGCAGCCCTGAGTCCCAGCCCCAGCCACAGCACCAGCTCCACAGCCAGTTCGAGACCAACCAAGGCCAAGGACAGATGGTCCTACCTGAAAGCTAAAAGCCATGCCAGCCTCATGTCACCCCAGAGAGACAACAGGGGTAGCCCCTCAACCTTAGCTGACCCACCCTCGGCCTTCCCCATCACCCCCTCTAGCCCCCTCTACACCAACACTGACAGCCTGACCGTCCACACACCCATTAAGAGGAAACGAGGACGCCCCAAGAAACAGCCACTCCTAACAGTGGAGACCATCCATGAGGGCACCTCTACGTCGCCTCCAAGCCCACTGGCACAGGAAACCTCTGCAAGGCTAAACCGCAGGAGGAAGACACACACTCTAAACACATTAGTTCAAATGGCCTCCACGACCACCAGCGTCAATTCTAACAGTCTGAAACTAAAGCGTGGCAGGGGCCATTCCAGGCCAGTGAATAAGTTGAAGCTTGGGAAAATGCAGAACATCCTGAATGAGATCCTTTCAGGTTCCAGTCAGAACGGCACTCTGGCTCTGAAGTCATCTTCCGCCCCCGTTACCTCTGCTATGAGTGCCATGGCGTCCACCATTGAGGCTCGGCTGGGAAAACAGATAAATGTGAGCAAGAGAGGAACGATCTACATTGGTAAGAAGAGAGGGCGTAAACCCAGAGCAGAAACCCAAGGCTCCAACCCTCCCAAAACCACTAGGGACAAGCCCCTTCTCTCTGTGTCCACATCCAGTCTCTATGAGAGCCCTGCAGTGCCTTCCACAACCTTGTCTCCCAGCTCCAGTGCTTCATCCTTAAGAGCCAGCCACTCTGATGCCACTATGCCCAGTTTGCAGCCCATCTCAGCCCTGCCCTCCAAGCCACCAGGCAGGGGCTTCCTCTCTGGGGGATGGAAACTGTCTCCTCCACGCCTTCTGGCTAATTCACCTTCCCACCTGTCTGAGGGGGCATCAGTGAAGGAGGTGACCCTGTCCCCCATCAGCGAGTCCCACAGTGAGGAGACTATTCCCAGTGACAGCGGGATTGGGACGGACAACAACAGCACCTCAGATCAAACTGAGAAGGGCCCCGCCTCTCGACGCAGGTGCAGTACAATACTACACTTGATTTAAAGGCTTTCGTTGTTTTATATTTCAGACTGCCATATATTCATAAAGGTGGTGCTTTTAATGTGATTTTATATTTTATGTTGTTCATACAGGTACTCATTTGATCTGTGTGGGTTTGAGGCTGTGGAAGCAGCAGCTCTGGAAGCATCCAACAGGAGCAGAACACGCTGTGAACGGCAAGTAACTGCTGTGGACAACTTCCTGTCACAGCAGGAAAAGAAGCAAAAACATCATCGGCGGAAGAGGAAATGCCTACAGAGCCGGGATCATCTTCACTTTCTCTCTGAACTGGAGGAGGTTAGAAACACTATAATAAATTCTGTGCGTAATCTTTGACCAAGCACTGTAATGAGGGAGCGCTTAGTATATGGTGTATTTTCCTAAATGTTTCCTCTTTCCAACCTTCCTCTAGGTTGTATTAAAGCTCCAGCAGCTTCGAGTGTCTCACAGACGATACACCTGCTACCCCCAGCACCCATATCCCTCCATTTTCCGCCTCAACTTCCATCATTACTACCCTGTTACCTACGACTCCTATTCCTGTGACTCCAGCTCGTACCTCCGCAGGAGCGCCGATCTGAAGGCTAAGAGGAGACGTGGCCGTCCAGCCAAAGCCAGTGAGCCAATCACATCGAAGCTGCCTTTTGTTCAAGGATATGGTTATCCGCTGGCTGGGGGAAATTACTATGCAGCACCGTATGCGATGCCTTACGCACCTCCTCTGAGTCTGGGCTACTTTCCTCCTGCTCCCCCATTTTACCTGCCCCATCACTCGCTAGGACCTGCACCTCCATCTCCCTTTATGAGGCCTGCTGTCCCCCCCCCCAAGGCTTTCCACTCCAGTGGACACTCAAAGCTCCAGCCAGGGGCCAAGCTTCGCAGCGCCACTGGCCCACTCCAGGGGCCCTCTGTAAGAGGAGAGGCCCTGGGATCCCTGGGAAGTGGCAGTGCAGGTGGTCTTGCAGGGGTTCGTCTCCATAAGAGGAAGCACAAGCACAAACATAAGCACAAGGATGAACCCCTTCTTTCACTGCGAGACCGGCAGGAGTTGGGTGGGCTCTTCAGTGGAGCTAAGACCAATGCACGTCTCAGCATGCTGAGTGACAGGAGGGACTTGGCCAGTCAGGGCTCTTCAAAGCATCTGGAGAAGCAGAGGGGCAGTGGTAGAGGCTCAAGCCTGGGATCCAGCTTAGGGATGTTTGAGTCGGACCAGCTGTCCACACACTCTCTCGCTGACAGCCAGTTCCACTCCCGTCAGACTCGACAGCCAATAAACAGCTTCATGAGCAGCTACAGTAGCCAATCGCAGCGGTCGGAGTCAGCTTCTGACCTCTTTTTGGGGTCACGGGAGGACGAGTGTGGTGGGAGGAGCAGGAAGACGAGGCTCACAGTGTTTGGAGATCAGGGCTTAATGTCATTCCAAACTGCCAGGCAGGAGCCAGGACAGATGAACAAGTGCTCCAGTCCCTCCCTCACTGGTAAGAACCACTTACATCAGGATTACCTGTTCATTTTTAAACTCTGTGTATTTACAAGGGAGTGCACTGCCCTTCTTGCCATGATCAGAATCCACGACAGCAGGGGCGGCATGGTAAAATGCATTGCTTACTTTGATGATGTGTTGGAGGTTTGAGGTTAGCCCAAACTGCAATAACTGCCTGTTGCGTGCTTGTCTTTATCTAACCAGTTCACTTATGGCTACACTAGCTACCTCACAATAAAAGCCATCCATGGTTCACCTGTGCAAAGCTTCTGCATCAGTAGGAAGCGTTCTGCTGATATTAACCGTAATGCAAGGCAAAGGAGAGCAGATCATAAAACAGTGAGACTCCTATCTGCATGACCATAGATTTAGCCAATGAGTTTACCATGATGTTGACATAGCTTGAAGGATTGCTGCGTGCACATCCAGTGCTCCCTGCTGTGAGTGAACACTGGATGTGCATCCTCTACTATAAAGTACATGCTACGCTTGTGCTTTACTGTGTACCATCTGGGGTTACAAGCCAGTTATGTATAATCTTAACCTGCCAAGGTTGCAGAACTGTTAACATAGCTAAATCGGGAGCATGTTTGCAAAAATAATTGGTGTCCAATATATTATTCTGTTCCCTAGTGATAACGGCTTGTTATTTGCCGGTGTAGAGACTTAATCACGTATTTAGCCAGAGTTAACAGGGTTTTCCCCATTTTAAATGTAGATGGTGGCATACTTGTCAAGGTGATTCCTATTTATAAATATGCTATGTACAGCATTATCAGGACTTAAAGCAGACAAAGAGGCAAGGTAGCCCCAAATTCTCACTACCAAACTAATGTGTATTTTGGTACATTCTGTATCCTGCTGTCTTTGAGCACATCTGGCTGGGGATAGAGAGAACGTAATGCATGGATGGAGACGACTATAATTCACCAATCTCTCCTTCCTCCCCTCCCTTCCTCCTCTCCTGCCAATGCCTTTGCCAGAGATATATTATTCACACAGTGTGATTTATTTTCTACAGACACGCCGTAAAAGGCCCTTGCCTGTGTTAAAAGAGCTGGCTGGCAGCCAGGGGTTTAATGACTGGGGCCTAGTCCAGTGGCGGGGAGGAGAAGCCAGGGGCTCAGTTAGAATACACCCCCCACCCCAGGGGATCCAGGACGGATGACTCATATACACACTACCCCCCCACCCCCACCCCAACCCTATACACAACCCCCCGTCCACGTTATCCCTCCAGTGTTGTTATGCCTCTTCTACCTTCCATGTCCTTCCCTTTCCCCTTGTGCTGCTTCTGCAGTTCTTGCCCTTGCTTTCCTTTTTTGCCTCTCTCCCACAATCCCCACATCCATACACAGACTTCCCCTTGTTCCGCCGCCTCTTCCTCCCCCTCCCCTTTCTATCTCTCTTTCCCCCTGCCCCTCCTCTAGCATGACTTACTGCCTCACTTCACAGCTTTAGCCCAATTAAAACACAGGCGCGTGTGCATACGCATGCATGCCGCACAACCATACATGTACACATGCACATACAGGCATAAACCAACTCTGATACACACACCTATACACACACAGATGGATACATCCCCATCCACAAGCTGATACAGATGCGAAATGCATATTATATTCTGAGGATGCAAATGTGACTTTGTAAATTATTCCTTAAAAAAACTAGTTTGTAGTGATTTAAACTGTTTGATTTTTTTTATGCATGTGTGTGTGTGTGTGTGTGTCTGTGCTTGTGTGTGTTTCTTTACTAATCAGCAGGTCTAATTGCAGCTGACAACAACCTCTCACATGCATATTTTCATTAAAGCAGGTCATCTTCTTCTGAATTAGTGAGAATAATTTTCTTTGTGTCACATGACTTGTTCAAACACATGCATTCATGTTAATGCAGAGTAACACTCTCACTAAATAATATAAATCAAAGATCACTTTATCCTGTCTGAAACCTGGTCTCAGCCGCTGCAGGGTCAGTGGATAAGTGAGCATGTATCTCTGTGTAGTAGTGATTCCTATTCCACAGAGAAACAGGTCCTCAGTGCTATACGGCCCCTCACACTGCTGAAGGTCACCGGTTTTATGTTCCGTGTATGCAGCTCATAAATTTCTGCTACTTTGTAGTGTGTGTGTGTGTGTGTGTGTGTGAGAGAGAGAGAGAGCTGAGCGTGTGCACACTTCTGTGCAGCTCATAAACTACTGCTACTTAGTGCTTTCTGCATTAGACTAATTTCACTGTCTGCCCTGAATTCTTGAGCAACAATAGAGTGAGATGTTCCGCTGAGTTTTAAATGGAGGGCAGTCAGGCCTCTCTTTATCTTTCCTTACTATTAGTTCATTAGCAAACACATTGGAGCTCTACACTCTTAAACTCTTAATTTTCCCTTTAACATTCCCATTTATTTTCTTAAAATGTTAAAAAAGAACAGTATGAAACACATAGCTATTCTGTATCTGCTTGTTGCAACACTTCATTGAAGCTCTATGAAGCTTTAAAACACAAAATTGAATTATCCTAAACCAAGATGCCATGTTTTATGAAATTGATGGAAATAGTCTCAATGTGTTGTGCATCACTTTTTAAACATCACCCTGCAATCCAGCCCGCCAAATTTGGCATATAAAATTCAGAGCTGTTGTGGTCTAATGCAGTCATCATGTGTTACAGCACTGGAGAACCCTGCTACATTGTATCAGCAGGATTCTGGAGGAAAAGAAGAAAGGAGATGGTTAGGGAATCCAGGAATAGGAGTAAAAGCTCAAGAAGAAGGGACCAAACATGTTGTATGCACACTGCTTGGGGACTGGTGGCTGATTGTGCTTTTCCTCCATTTTGGCTGTGGCTCAGTCTGAGCCTCGGGAACAGTGCCCAGGCAGGGAGGAGGGGGGAGCTAAGAAATGGGACAGAGATGGGAAACAAAAAGAATGACAGAGACGGACCAAGACCAGGAAGCGGTTTCTGAAATAGAGACGGAAATGAAATGGTGCAGTGTTACCAGTTTAATTGAAAATTAGAGAGTAGCATATTGCCGCCCATGAAGAGTAGAGTGGAAAGAGAATGAGAGTGATGGGGAAAGAGGGAAAGAGAAAAGATAGAACAGCGTGTAAAGGGCATACTGCCCAGTTCACCAGTGTGAAGGAAACAATATGGCTCCAGTTTCTTCTGCTCAGCCATTCTGAACTGCTGAATTCATTATTTGTGCATGTTGGGCATGTGCGTGTATGCATATGTGTGTTTTTGTATTTGTGTCTGTGTGAGTATGTGCATGTGGATAAATGTGTCGATATGTGTGTTTGTATTTGTGTGTGTTTGGCTTTTTGGCAGCCTGTGCTCCAGATGCACAGGGTTGTTATTGTGTAGCGACATATTAAATGGTTGAAGGAGACATTTCTGTGGGTTTCCTGCTAGCAGAATGGGATCTCCTCCTCTCCCCTCTCCTCTCTGCTCTCTAGTAGACAATTACAGGATAGGATCTGCTCTCCTGGCTCAGCTGGGCTTTGAAAGGCTTACATGAATATGTCAAAATTAGCAGGAAGCTCTTGAAGCAAGAAAAAGACATTCTCTTCATGAGCTAAATTGGCATGATGTCTTTCCTGGCCTTTCCATAGCTGCTCTTTCTGACTGACATGCTAGTATTAAAGCTCCTTTGTCTTTATAGACCTTGCTCTGCTATTTATTTACCTTGTGATGTCTCACCTCACTCATGCTCACTTTCTCCTCTCCCAGGTGTTCCCAGTAAGCGGAGGTATAAGCGACGCGAGGTGGAGCAGATCCAGAAGGACGTGAGGAGGATGCATTCTTTGAACTTTGAGCATGTGCAGAAGATCCTCCGTGCCAAGCGCCTGCAGCGACAAGCCAAAACGGGAAACAATGTCGTCAAAAGACGGCCTGGACGGCCCCGAAAACAACCCATAGAGGAATCAGAGCCGACCAAAGCGAGGGAGGAAGTTCGGGTCGATGGTCGGGGTTTGGACATGTTGGCCAGTAGGAGAGGTGATGGGAGGACTCTGGGGATGCCTGTCCTGGAGAGGTGTGATGACCTGCCAGGTAGGCAGAGCCTCAGGCCAAGCTTGCCCCCCGATCCTCTGGAGTTCTCAAATCACGATTCCATCTCAGCAACAATTGAGACCGTGGTTCATCAAGCACGATCTGTGCCTCCACTGGCCAAAGGGGGGAAACGCAGAGGCAGGGGCCACAGCAGGGACGAGTTATGGGCTCCTTCCAGTCAATAGACCTGCAGGAGAGAGCAACTCCATAACCGAATGGAGAGCGGTTATGGGAGTCAGTGCTGTTTCAAGCCTGTCAGATGCAGTGCCCTTAATTCTGGGACTCCTTGGTGCACTTTGACTTGTTTCTCCTCTCCAATTTGTGAGGACTACAATGGGTCAGTGGAGGAGCAAGAGGAGGGAACACTTTCGGTGCCATCCCTCTGTTTGCTAAACCCAACCAGACATGAGCCTTTCAAGGATTCATTGGACCTTCATTTACAATGGCACTATATGGTACTATTTGATACTGAATCTGATGCTATAAAAGTGTGTGGTACTTAAGATAGTGTAGGATATTATGTGATTCTTTATGTATCTGATACAGTGATGTGTATGGTACTTTATGATACTGTATCTGAATGTGGCTTTAGCCATATATTTACCAGCAAGGGGAGGGGGAATGGTTAATATTAAACTGTGCAGCTCTGCTTATTTTTGCCTTTCTGAGGAAGCTTGTCAAAGAATTATGTGGGATAATACAGCAGTAATTAAGCCACCTTACCCTATTACTTATCCCTGTTCTTTGCTCCCACCCCCATCTGTACCTCCCTTTTTTTCTTGCTCTCTCCGAGGAATAACCGATACTTGCTGGCAGCTCCTCACCCCTGGTCCCCCTCCCTGTTCGACACTCACCCCAATTCTTTAGCCCTCCCTGGTGCCTGCCGCTCAACTTCATCTCCCTTTGTCCTCTCATCTACTCCCAGTCATGTTTTACATCTCCCATTGCTTGTGCTCCCTCAACCTACCCCCTGTCTCATTTATTTCTCCCTCCCTGCTCAGGCCTGTCCTGAGCAGTGACATAAAGGCAATATGGTGGATGAGACTGTCCCAGACTGTACATAGAAACAAAGTCCACTGTTGCCTGCCTTGTACAATGAGAAACCAGCTCATAGACATGTACTGGCATACAGTATATCAAATAGAATTGTTGTACCATAGACAATGAAAGTTGTGTATTGTTTTATAACCAAAAACAGACATGGGTGCGACTCAAGACAAGTTTGTTTTCAGACATTAAGAACCACATATATTCATTCATACACTCATTATTGTGTTTATATCCAGGGGGCATTGCATACAGGAGGAATATCAGGTGTGTTTTTGGTAAACCTTAAAATTGGTTTAATGCACTATGAAAAACCATACACTTGCATCAATCAAATGCAGCACTTACATGCTTGTTCCAGCCTTATGTTTTGGCCTTCGATGGTGTGGATATCCATTCCAGAGAGCATGAATTATTTTAATCAATTTGTATATGCAGGCTGCGCAGCCAAAAGTGTCAAAGCGAAGCCCAAGTCTGAATCGTGATTGGACAGTTCGGCTGAAGAGGGCTCACAGTCAGTGTTTTGAAAAGCTAATCCCAGTCTTTCTACTTAACATGATTTTTTGAAAGTAAATCCAGTATTTAGATTTAGAAACCAAAGTCTCAGTATTCAGTGTAAGGATGTATTATTTAAAAGAATCTAAATCAGAGTTTGACAAACTCTCCACCATGTTGGCACCAATGTAAAGCATTCCTATGTGCACTCTAGAATGTAGCCATCTTGGATTTTTTGTGTCAATATGTTAAGCCTTTGTTAATCTCTATCTACAGTATATGTGGCTTTGGGTAGTGGTTGGTATTTTCTCAAATAAGTATTTCAGAATATAAGCAATGGATCAGTGTTTCTTTGGCAACTAAAACTTTTGTTTCAGGAGATTCTGTCTTCTTTGGGTTGGGTGGGATTCTCAGTTGCAGCAGTTCAACTTGTGCCTTATGTTTCTTTCTCTCACCAATTACATTTGACCTGAGAAATATCAAGTGGCAAACAGTGCCCCAGAAATTGACCCAAAATATTCATGATTGTGCATATGACGCATGTGTCTTAAGTCATCAGAACCCTGACACTGCCTCTGTCCCTTCACAGCTTCCATAGTCAGCATCCTCTGTCACCGGGCACTGAGTCTGTCTCCTAGCTTCCTCCTAGTTTTCTGACCCATACCATCATAACAGAACTAGAAGAGCTGGACTGGTGAATATAATATGATACTACTGTATTAAATACACATCATGTACTGGCATACATACTGCTTTACAGCAGTGGTGGAAACAGAAAGGTCCACTGTATCGGATGTGTTTCTATCCAGAGGTATTGATTGTACTCAAAGTCCTAGATATAATTTAAGATCATTTACTCTGCCCAGTATTTTACCAGTTATTTACAACATATAATTGGTTAAGTACTTGGCAAAGGAAGAACAGAGGAGGTTGTCATGGAAACCATACATGTATTCTCGTACATTGTTGTTTGCTATGCATCAGGCCATGCCTGGCAATGACCTTAAAAGGAATTTCTGTTCTGGGTCCACCCTTCGACAAAGAGAAATAAGTGGTCTTATTTACTGAATAAAATGAATTCATGTAACAAGAATTGTGAATAATACCAGTAATAATTTGTAATAAGTTGTGCAGAAAGTGACTATCATTTCATGAAAACTATAGTTACTGCAGCTCTATGCAGTACAGCCTTAACCAGATGTAAAACTACAGTATTGAAGTGTTTGTTGTAAATAGTGTTAGTATGTCCATCCTGCATGGATACCGGTTGGGCTCGGCTATGCTGGGACTGTCTCCTAAAACCACAGTAGACCTTCTCTCTCTATTAAGACTGCTCAAGACCCAAGAAAACATACAGAAATGACTACCCTAATTGATTTTCCTATTCGACAAATTCTGCTGTACATTGACAGTCATCATTCCAGTCCGTTAAATTACACAGAATGCTCAAATAATTTGCCTTATCACACCTTTAAAAGTTCTTGGAGGATACAAGCCCCATTGTAGTGTACTCGACCAAAAATAGGAATCCCCGCTGACTTGCAGCTATTTTGCCCGCAGCCAGTCGGGGCAGTGCAGTAGCATGACGAGTAAGCAAGAGGGTTGTGTGTGGGGGGAGTTCTCAGAGGAAATAGCCAAAAATACACTCGTCCTAACGTTAGTGCGCTTAACCTTGCTTTCCTAGATGACTTTCGGTGGGTCTGCAGTCTGTTGCGGTGAAGATGAGGTCTAGATACGTGGTCTGCGAGGTGTAGAGACTACACGCTTGGCAGCTTACTCCTCCATACTGTGGTCAGTCAGCGGTCTCTGATGTAAGAGTTAAAGACCCCAGGTGTTGTCTGTCCTGTCTGTCTCTCCTACCAGCCAATGCTCCGGTGCCTTCTAACACTGACAAGTATTGTCCTAATCCAGAGCTTTCACTCTACACAGAGACTGCAGAGGGGATGTGGCTGTGAATAGGGTTCAAGGTCACTGTTGTTGTGTCGTATTTAGCAGCCAATCTGGACCAGTGGCTACAGGAGGCCCCTAAGCACTGATGTAGGGATCTTTTACCTTGTCTTTGGCCCTAGCATCAAGGGCAGCGCAGCAGTGTTTGACCTTACATCAGTGGTTGGGGTGTATTTACTGTAGTCCACACTTACCAGTTCACTACAGCAACTAGGATGGGATATAATGGCACCTAAATTTTGATCACCCCCCATTCCCTTTGTAGCATGCTGTGATGAGTGTCCTACACATGGAGTGAGGGGTCACGTGAGACAGAGCCTCATAAATGTACATGTAGTCATCCTCACAGCATACGTCACAGTTCTAAGCTATAATGTTGTTCAAAGCTGAAAGTGCAGATGAAGCATTGAGAAAACCAATAAATGTACTTCTTTAGAGCACAAAGTGAGCTCTTCTAACAGTGTGGGCATATTTTAGTTTGTATACATAGTGTATTTGAACCTTTTTCTAGAGTGGGTTTCCTTTATTTGCATGCTCAACTTGATTGTATGCATAAATATTTTAGACAAGCCGAAAGTTGAATTTCAATTGAATTTGGAGCAAGACTTGTACATTGTTTGATATGTTTCTTTTTGTAATGAATTTTTTAATTCATGAAGCATTTTTGTACATTGTATGAATATTAAAAACTGCAAATATTTGACATATAGAGTAAATACTAGATGCGCATGCATATGCATATATCCTTCACAGTATGTATGTGTAAATGTACACATATATTTTGTATTTGCATTTGCTGGCATACAGATATATGTCTTAAGCACATATATACATGCAATATATATGTATATCCATGTCCGCTGGCATGCTTTTGGTCATGTTTATCTTTCATGATCTTGTAGGTTCATTTTTTTTTTTTTTTTAATTTCTCTTTCCTGAGAAAGAAAAGCTCATTCTTTTGCTACCCTTCTGTTGGCTGGCAGCGTTGAGCACTTATTAAGAAGAACTACAGTTGAAGTTGTTCATGTTATCCATTGTGTGAAATAATAAATGACTTTATTGACAGTTGATGGTGACACGTATTTTCTTCTCTCTGGTCAAAATTTGATATTCTGATCTCCTAAAACTGCTTTGTCACATGCCGAGATAAGGCTGATAAGTTATTTTGTGATAAGAGCCAGTTGAGACTTTGTGTGTGTGTGTGTGTGTGTGTGTGTGAGTGTGTGTGCAGCATGCATGTGAATGTGTGTGGGAGCGAGATGACTAGAGGGTTTGCTGCACTGTTGGTGCTGGATGTCAGATGGTCTTAGTGAATGAGCACTACCCCACAATGTGTTCGCTTGTTGCGGGTAAAAGAGAGGGAATCCTCTCATCAGATTATGCTACAGCCTCACTCAGTCACACTCACACACGCTCACACACACGTACCTACACACTCTCACTCTCGTACTTGTTCATTAGCCAAGCCTACATCTCTAAATCCTGCCTGCACTAGCCCATCAGTGTCAGCTCTAGGTGGGCTGGGCTGCAGGCTGCTCTGTTATTGGACGGAGCAGAGTGGGAAGTGCCCCACTATTGGCTGCTGCCAACTAGTAAAATTCTTCTGTTACCATGGTTGCAGGGTGAGCTGCCCAAATGTGTCTCAGTGTATCTAGTGGTGCTGATGGAACCGTTGGCACCACCGGTGTTATGCTGAAAAAATCCCCCTCTGATGGAAGTCAGGGCTGCAGTGGGGCTGCACCCAAATCACTCTCTACTGATGCCTGTAAATGAGCCCACATGGCCCCACTCCACCTCCAGCACAAGAGGGAGGATGAGATAGATCACCAGGGCTGTGATCACGATGAAACAGCACAGCAAAACACATCCTGCTTGTACTGTGGAGCCAGAGCTACACTTAAAAGGGAAAAACAGGATCATCAATCTGATGTGCAACGTGTGGATTTTCTCACCAGGTTTAGTGTCATATGTAATTTCCTTCAAAGTCAGTGCACAAGCTCCAGGTAAAAAGATTGCATAGAAACATATACAACACCATCACTAATGAGATGAAAGGTGGTGATGATTGAAATATCCACAACTGGAGTGAGCACACCATAATTCCAGTGACATTATTTAACTCACAGAGGGGGGCGTGGATCAGTAATAAACAGGGGTTTTCCCCCATATAAAAAGTTATGTGAAACATAAACAGCCCATTTATATTTGAGAACTTTCACTAAAACTATTACTATGGCATTTTTCATGGCAATAAAAAGGTACAATATATTCCACCTGGTCAGTAGGTGGAGCCCCTATGATGGACAAAAGAAAGTAAAGCCTTGGAAATTGACTGAATTTAAACTGTCCCAGGCATTATTTTCGCTTCTTTGCTTGTTGCGAAAGTGTGCACAAAACTTTTCAGCTTTATATAACAATATTATGAAATCTTATAAATCTTATCTTCTGTGACATCTGTGCATGGCAGAAATATGTCAGTACAATTACAGAAGTGCATAGTAAGAGAAAAAATATTTGCAGAATTGGATCAGTGTTATGACATGGTATCTGGAGACACACACTGTGATGGAAATGCAGCGGTGGAGGTTTGTACTCAGAAAGTGTAGGAGGAGGACAGGGATTATAAATTGTGGTGCTCAGCTAGGGCATGTAGGTTTACTGTTCCCAAACTTAAACAACTTGCTTTTTAAGGAAAATGTTCCAAAAAATTTGGGAGGATCTTCCCCCTCAATCCTCTGCGGACCACCCTCCTTTGAAATGTAGGATTTAAAGGGTTGAGGGAACCTCACAGTGTGTGCATCTAAAAAATATGCATGTCCCAAATTGACCAGTCACAATTCTTGTACTCTGTGTAGCCCACATACACCCGACACATTGTGACATTTTTGAAGAGGTACATATCAGCTGCAGGACCAAAGGGCATAACTATCACTGCTTGTAGATTACAAATTGAACTCTTCTGAATTTATTAGGGAAAGGTTACTGAGTTGGCTAGTGTGCTGAGTCCTGTATGGATTAGTTGTTTGGAGACTATGATGTGTACCTTTCCATATAAAAGTAAAGAACCCCTACACATACTAAAAAACCCAGATGGCATTGTTGCCATATTGACAAAGTGTTGATTAGTTTACAGGTTTTACAGGTAGCTTGTCTCCTGTTACAAATTCTTGCTTCACAGGAACGATTTGTGTATGGGTATGTACCAGTGAGTCACTGAAAAAAAGAGTCACTAGAATGTGATAAAACTGTGATAGAAGTTTCACTCTTTGTTGATTTTGGTTTTTAGTGGTTGTGCCAGCAGGTGTTCGAGACACTCACCTGTGGGATCTTCTGCTGTCCCTTTATAGGCTCTGTTGCTTCGCAAGCTATGCCAGAATGCTTCTTTGCCGTGGAAAGTGAAGAGGAATAAAATAAGCCAGTGTTCAATCTCCTGTTGTCATATCTCCTGTTAAAAGTTGCACTTGAACACACTGCAAAGGCTATAACTGACGACTGTGAATATATTCTTATGTTATGCATACTATAGGAACTGAGAATACATATATGTGTGATAAAAAGCAGTCAAGTTTTGTTTTGCTTTACTGGTGTTGTCAGTCTTTTTTAGAGAGGAAAAGGTGGTCCAAACTGGTAAAACCGCCCCCGATAAGAGCCCACAAGAGGCAGCAGCAGTACTGGACACAGTCGGGCACAGAAATTCAACCACAGTCAAACGACAGCCCAACGATGGCCCAACAAAGGCCAACTGCACCCCTAACATAGCTGCCAGCCACGAGCATGAGATTCGTTTGGTGGGAGAGGCTTTGAAGGAGCTTTGAAGTGTATCATAGATGGAGTGGGTGGACCTTTGGTGATTATACTCTCAAATTGTTGATTCTTCCTCCCAAATTCTGCCCACTTCACCAAACCTGCATAAATCGGCGTTTCACCACAGCATATGTCCTGGTCGCACACACTCTGGAAGACAAAAGGAAACGTTTGTGGGAAAATATCTGAGTCTGCTTTGTTGTTGGTCTTTGCCCAGTTTTGCTGACTTTAACTCTTATACCAACATCTGTAGCACAACCATCTGAAGTAGCTGTAAACAATCACAACTGTTTGTGTTGACTTTTGGCAATTCATCTCCATCTCTATGCCAACAAATTCACCTATGAATTATTTCAAAGCTCAGCCTTTGTGCCTTTGGAAATAGGGTTTATTTCTGGTTACACAAACACTTTGAAGGCTTGGGAAGTCTACAAAAGTATCTTTGCAGCACCATGTTTGCCATTTATGGCAACTTTGCCTTTTCAGTTATCGTTGATTTTCGGAGTAAGACCAGGAACCTCTTTCTATGGGCGCAGAATGTCATCCCAATGACACCTTTTATTAAAAATATTAATTTTGTTCCTTATAGTACTCGCTGTGACTGCTTGATTCCCAAATGCTGCAGTGTCCCTTCAGTACAAAAATAAGACTATTCAAAGTGACACTACTTATTCTGCAACATTTTTGAATCAATTCATTATTTGAACTATTTACGGTTTTCTGCAAGTCTTAACAATGATTAAAATTTGAGTCAGGATGCACGAGTGAGTACCAAAGATTATCAGTGACAGTTTGAGGCACGTCCAAAGCGACACAGACCACCAACAACAGACAGAGCCATAAATTTACAACAGATAGTCCTGCAGTCCAGGCCAACTAACCAGGAAGCCTGCCATGTAACCAAGCATCCCCCCAATTTATCTCTGTTGGTGTTTTCAGAGGATGACTATTGCTTGTGCTTATGAAGATGGATAGAGCAGGCAACATCTAAGCACCCCCTCTCTCCCTCCTCTCTCTTTCTCCACTGCACAGTGACGGCAGCGATGGGAGACACCATCTGGTGGTTAAATGTATCAGTGCGCCTCAAACCCTTCAAAAACCCTCATGTCACATCCACAAGACAGAGAGCACCATCACTCACTGTAGTCAAAGCAGTAAATATGACAGGTACACAAACGCAGTTTTCCGGTTTAAGAAGAAGGAAGATGAAATGTTTTTTTTATGGATTTGAATGATAAAAATCTGAACTTTGACCTCAAGCAGTCAAACCTACACACCCCAGTGCTTTATTCATTGATCCACTTGAGAGATCAGTGCCGGAATTACTGTAGCTGAAAGTTGCTTATGTCTGTGTGTGGCGCAAAGAGAAAAAAACCCCACCAGAGATATAACAGAATGTGTTCTGCATGGAGCCGGCCACTGTTGCCACGGTGACAGTGTGACTCATGGCAGTTTGATTTGGATTTAGAGCGGTGCCCTGTTTTGTGTGTGATTTGTGTGTGTATGTGCATGGGGATGTGTGAAAATGTACCTACCTGTATATATGTAAATACGTGTATATATTATAGGCTTATATTTGTGTGCTGGTGGGATGAAAAAAGAAAAAAAAACTGAGAGGGAGAATTTCCTCTGCGCAGTAGTAGACAGTAATTGTCCACCTTTCTCATGTCTCCTCGGTCACAGTTAGAGCCTTTGTTAGCAGATTGGCTCTGCCTTAGTCTTATTAATGATGCCAACACTTAGGTAATGTGCCTTTTTGATGAGAGTAGGCCACTTAATCTCTCTATTCAGGCTCCATCTCGCACACACACACTCCCTCTCTTTCTCTCACACACACACACCTCCCCCTCAATCCTCCTAATAAGCTGTCTCTCTGTCTCCTGTAATTTGGCAGACGAGTCTATTATATGATACAGTCATATTTTATTAATGGACCCCCGTAGCGAACACACACACCCCTTAGTGGATGAGATTATGTGACGCACAGGGAGCGTGTCTCTGTGTTAAAAATGATTTCAACTCCTCGGTTAGTTTTCATCTGCACCGTTTGTCTGCTGTGTTGTTAGTATTGGGCTGGAAGGCAGAACCACAGGCATTTCTGCTGAAGTTGGCACTGTTCCTCCACACTTCATTACACTTCCATCAGCTCAGTGATAGCATGGAACAGTGCAGCTTCAAAAGGCAGAAAACAGCAAAATAAAAGGCAACGTTCAATTATTGAGTTAAACATTTTGTGGAAATATTCTTCTTGTCTCTGTCTCTCTGTGTCTCTCTCTCTTCCTCAGTGTTGTACAGATAATTCATCCCATATGTCTCACCAGTGCCAGGCATTTCAAGCCTCCAAAACTAATTTGCTCAAATACTACATTGCTTCAATGGTATATTACCCAACAAATTCAGTATTGTTTTTGCATATCTGCAGTCATATTATAAAAGCACATTTACTTTTCTATGAGGCTAATTTCATCTATAGATGATCTGCAGAGTCTGCAGCCTTGCTAGCAGCTCTGTGAGACTGTACTTAGGCACAGTGGTGCTTTGAGCTAAATGCTAACATGCTCACAATGACAATGCTAGCATGTTGGTGTTAAGCAGGTATAATGTTTACATTTTCACCATCTTAATTTAGCATGTTAGTATGATAACATCTGCTAATTAGCACTAAACACAAAGTGCAGCTGAGTATTGGATGAGTTAAAATTTTGACCTGATGATGGCACCTGATGAAAAGTTCATCACCAAAGTGATTATAATTCATCCTGAGGGGAACATGAATGTCCCTACCACATCCCATGGCACGCCATCCAATAGTTGTCAAATGTGAACCTTGTGGTGGCACTAGAGAAAAAACTCAGTCATTAGGATAGCACCATGAATGCCTGTACAAATTTTCATGGCAATCCTGTAGTTGCTGAGATGGACTGACTGACAGACTGACAGATATTACCATCTGAGCCATGCCGCTAGTGTGGCTAAAAAAAACAAGATATTACAAGGATACAGTTGCTTGATTTTATGTTTTTTCTAGATTTTCTTTGTGCAGGATGTTATTGATTACTATTAATTTGATTACATCAGTAATTAGGCCTACAATTTTCTGCACAGATTTATTTTAGCATTGATAGTAATCTGTCGGTTTTACTTTAATGCCAGCAAATTTCATTTTATGTCCAAAAAGGCAAATCTCCTAATGTTGATATGCTTGACATGACAATACCTAGTCTCTCTCTCTCTCTCTCTCTCACACACACACACACACACACACACACACACTTTGGATGGTCTAGAAGATTCTGCGTGCAGCTCAAAGGATGATTCCCCAGCAGCAAACACAACCAGTAACTTTTTCAAATTTGCATATTCAGGAATCTTTCTTTCTCAGTGAGGGCAGATATGTATGCCATTAAGACATTTTCCAGCAGTTTATTCAACACTTTTGCTAGAAATTCTGTATTACAGTACACAAATCATTATTCAATATTAATATACCATCATGATACAATGCAATGTAATATTTCAAAGGGTTTCAAATATATGTGGAGGGGTGCTTTAAAGGACTGACTGTGAGTGCATCTGCATCACCCCAAACCTCTATGATCTGAATAGAAACTTCCAAACGAGCCGAGGCAAACAGTGGACCACTTTTCTTTTATTGTCTGGTCTTGTTGGAACAGATGAATGGATTAAGTTCTTTATCAGACTGTTTTACTTTTTTTTTCTTTCCCTTCTTTTATGCCTGCAGTGGCTTGTCTTCATCAGGCCGACAACAAGGAAATATTATCTGATTGTTATAGCCCCAGGAAATAGTCAGAACAGAAGAGCAACAAAGATAATAGGATATTTATTGCAACAGCTGTATGTTTCTGCATGTAACGTTATCCAAACAAATCTTCACATTTCTGAACAAATGCGTCTACACGCACACGCCTGTGTGTGCGCATTTGGCATGTCCACATAATGAAGAAGAGTGAAGCCTCGAGCTGTCAGGTACACTTGAAGGTTTGACACTGTGTGACAGTCAAGAGTAACATGCTGAGAACAAACGAGTGATTAGAGTCAGCAGACTGAAACTGAGTGGCTGCTCATTAGACACATTTTGACAATGTTTGGTTATGTGCCAACATATAGGAATGTTCTCAGGCAGTCATTAGATAAAAACACCTGTGCAGATACTTTAGTGTGTCAACAGAAGTGTGTGTGTGTGTGTGTGTGTGTGTGTGTGTGTGTGTGTGTGTGTGTGAGAAAGAAAAAAGAGAAACAGCTCTCAACTTTGGGCTCGGGACCCCCCAGGCAGCATGGAGAGAAAAAAGGTTTGCCAAATGATTTATGTTATGAGAAAAAAAGTTGCATTGCATAAATTTATGATCATGTTTTTAATCTTCGTGATGAATGCCTAATGTTTGAGAAATAATGAATATTTACAGCTCTTAGGCTCGCACCAATAATTAATCAAGCGAAATGGCCTGATAAAGAAAAAAAAAAATCAGTGTCCAGAGTTCAACATTTGGTCCTGCGAAAGTGGGTCATGTAGTTTTTGGGGGTCCAGAGGTAGAAAATGCTTTAGTGCCGCTGCCACAGAGAACAGTAGGTACAGTCTGACCTCTGCTGCACCTCTGTGTGGAACCAGTGGTGGTTTTTTTTTCTCTGTCTGTTTCAGTTCCAGCCCTCTGAGGCACATTACATAACTGCACTATTATTTTTCCATCTCCCCTGTCTGACTGACATAGCGGGGGGAAATACAGATCCAAACAAGGCAATGATAATGACTCGCTCCTCTCTTTTGATCAGTCTATTTGTCACACCCTGTCTCTCTGTTTTCTGCTTTTTCTTCTGCTTCTGCCTTACCAAACTCCCTCTCTCTCTCTCTCGCTCTCTCTCTCTCTGCCTGTCTCTCTCTTTTTCAGCACCACCACAAGTTGGTTCGCTTTTGCACCCAATGTGGTACGCTGGCTTTCCATTAGTTCATTTCCCCTGCTTTGAGAATGCGCTTGCATGTTGCTGTATGTGTGTGTGTACTGTATGAATGTGTGTGTGCCTCTGTGTGCATGCATGTGCACATGTGCGTGTGTCTCCAGAGTCTCAGAACAGTATTATTGTAAACATATCATTTGATGGGGAGAGTGGTTCAGGTTGTTGGCCGGCTGCCCTGCTTTCATTTGGAACAGAGCTGCCAACATCTGGACTGTGTCAACACTCACTGACAGTGTTTGTGTGTGTGCGTGTGTGTGTGTATTGGGGTCCCTGCCTCAGCCCCAGAGCTGTCAGCCATTGGATGGGGAACAGATTTGCTCAGATTAATCAAAGGTGTAGCATTAATAAAAGGAGCCCTATTCCTTCATGCCTTCAGGCGGCCATTTTATGAGCCTGGGAGAGCAGCCTCGCATCCTCCAGGACAAGCTGCAGTCACAGACAGGCCTCGCACAGGCACGCAGGTTCACGCGTGCAGCCTGGGATGAGCTTTCAACAAAAATAATCGCAATCAAACTAAAGATGTGAACAATTGTAAGGTGAAAGAGATTTTTCCCTTGTTTGCGGTTTGTTCGTCAGTTCACAGGTAAGGTGGAGTAACAGTACAGTGTTCCCTTTGGACAGGATGTTGTATTTGATACTGTACAAAACGTACAAGAGAAACCCAGATCAGAATCTGTGGCCACCCTAGATGAAAAACCCACAAATCCAGCAGAGACACATAAAATATGTGTTATTTATATGGTGAGAAATGTGCAGTAACCTCCTTCGTTAATTTATTTAAACCCGGGTCAGGATGTGCAGACGCCATAGATGCAGGACTCACCAAACCTTCAGAGACACATAGCACATTTCAGTGCCGAGTGCGACTACAAGAAAAAGAAAAAGAACAGAACTTACCTCATTAATTTATTTAAACTGACAGCAGATGTAGTGGGATTATTGCTGTATACACACACAGCGATGATGTGAATGTTGGAAGAGAGACATAGATTAAAGAGTGTGTGTGTGTGTGTGTGTGTGTGTGTGTGCACGCACAAGAAAGAAGAAATCATATTAACTATAGGCTAGTTATTTTAACATTTGCCCCATCATGCCTCTTACAGTAGTTTCAACTGTTATTTGTGCAAAGCCAAGGCTAGAGTTTCCTTCCTTTTGTGGTGGAGTAACTACATCTTAAAACACACACATACACACACACACACACTTCATACAAGAACTTTATAATCTTGTGGTTTTTCAAACCATGAAACAAACGCTTTGCTCTCTGCAAAACATTCGATCCCCTCTTCTCTTTTTCTCCTTGCCACACTTTATCTCTGTCACCAGTTTCTGTGTTCATGTTTGTGCATGTGCATCTGTGCGTGTGCACATGTGCTCAATGCATATGAGTAAATTTGTATGTATGAATGCAGACACTGCTGTGAGAGGGGCTAATAATCTCCCCTTCAGCTGAGGCTAAAATCTCTGTCCAACCTTTTCTGAGTCACCCGGCAGTCTGGGCTGTTGGCTCTGGCAGGCCATCTGATCCGGCCTCACTGGGCTAAAGATATTTGGGTGTAGTGAGCGCTGATGTTATTGCTGAGCTCTGGGTAGTGCTGGGCTGAGATGTATTTGGGTTGGCTGGCTGAGGGATGAAGCCTGTTTGCCTACCGGGGCCGAAGACTCTGCAGGGGGCCTGCCTAATCTGCTGCACCATCCGACAGCTTAATTAGTGTTTCACTGCTGCACTCACATACAGGCTGCACACACACATTTTCCCTTTTCCACACACACACACACTGGGGTATAGCTTGTTAGTCTAATAAAGAGCCATTAGAAGGTTAAATGTGGGCCTCATTAAAGATTAGTCATTTACTAGCATGCATAATAAGACTCTCTTGTGTGATTCTGATAACTGCTCATATTGCTGTGAAAGTGAAGACCACAGTCAACTCGAGCAATGTTAATTTACCATGCCATAGCCTGGGATTTGGCCTGTCTCCTGCTGAGGGCATAAACACCAAGAGAAATGGATACAGTCTCTTCCAGTCAGTATCTGAGGGCTTACATGTCATTACACGATGGTGTCTTTATGTCGTGGGTGCGCTATACACACTGTAAATTGTTTGAGATGATTTTGACGAGCAGTGATCCAAGGGGCTTAAAGAGGAAGAGGCTTGAGAAGGATAAGCTGTGTGAAGAGGGGTCTAGATTAGCTTGAATGGATTTGGAAGCCCTCGTAGAAGCTCGGACTAAAGGCCGTATTGAAATGTCAGAGATAATAATTTTACTTCTTTCATTTCTGAAGATCCCCATCCTAATGCCTCTACCATCTGTTTGAGAGCAGAGCAGCGAACGTCCATCAATGCAAGAGAGGGAGAGGGAGAAAGAGAAATTTGGCGTGCCCCAAAGATACGTTTATTTGCTCTTTCCAGCCCTCATCAAGCTCTATCTGATCCAAAAAGTGTTCTTGTCTTTACTTGGACTCTAATAACATTATTCTCCTGGTCACGGCCACATAAAAAACAGATGAGCATGAGCCATAAAGGGGAAAATCAGTTTTCAAAAAGGAATTAAAATATTGGAGCTGCCAATGTTTTGACTTAGTGGATAAAGCCTCCAGGCAACTAGGGTTGGAGGGAGAGAAAGCAAGAAGCTGTGAGAATGTCAAACAGCAGACGGCTTTACTGACTCAAGACATGGATTAGCCATCTGAAGCCTTGTTTTAGGAGTTACAGTATTACTGAACAGCCCATGACTAACCTACAGTGTAAAACAAAGTGCTAGCTGCATATCAATTAGAGAGATTCTCTTCAGAGATAGACATCAGAGCTGAAAAGGGGCTGTTGAACTGGCCGACATAAATATTTCAGCCAAGCTCAGCTACATCGTAAAAATGAAAGAAAGTCATATTTAATGACTTCTGTTGTTGTATGTTTGTCAAGTTTCAGAAGTCGTTTGTAGGAACATCTGTGACAGTGAATTTGCATTTTGAAAACGTTCACTAACTTAACAGGAAAAAGCACTTTAAGTGGAAATGCCAATATCCATTCCTGTGAGGCATAATGGGAACTGTTCACAGCTATGATGTTTGGATTCAAACAATATGTAGTAGTTTAATATTCGTTTTTTATTTGGCAGTCCATCTACCTGCCTGCCTGATTATTAATTTAACTCTGTTATAAATATTTTGTGCTTGTATGTGTTTGTTTGTTTTTTCAAAAATAAGGCTAATTTTCTGTGATTTTAAAATATCAAATACAAGTAATTCATGTGTTCTTCCCATTACCATAATTTATTTTGATTGTTTATTTGTTGACAGTGTTGGTAAGTTGTAAAATTGTTGATGGGTGTTAATCTGTCTTTCTCTCCTTCTACACAACCCTGATTTGTCCCTGAGTTATTTATCATGTTTCCACTATTTAATGTTTATGATAGCTTGTGTGATGACTGTGGTTATGTTGTGCTGTGCGCTCTGAATGAGCAAGTACGTGTGTGTGTGTATGTGTGTGTGTGTGTGTGTGTGTGTGTGTGTGTGTGTGTGTGTGTGAGCAATTTGTTTTGAGTGACACTCTGTCGCTTCCCTCGCAGGGAAACTTGCTAATTTACTATCTCTCAAACAGATGCCACATTATGCCTCCAACATTCACATACACACAAACATACATCACCACCAAGCCTGTTCACATCTGCCCAGATGTGCTTAAATCAGTTGTCAGTGAATCTTTGTCACCAAGAGTCGACGTCTCCAGTCTCAACTCCGCTGTTCACAGTAGAATCTTTATAAAAGCTTTAAGTTGTTTATCAGCACTGTGGTCCCCAGTCATAAGCACCCTGGTGGTAGCTGCTGTAATGCCTCAAAGTGCTCAGCTGCAGAGGTACATAAAAAAAAAACATTTGGCCCCTGAATCCTGCAGCCAGAATGGACAAACACACATTTATATTTATGTTATACATTTTCTGCCACCAGAAGAGGAAGAAATTATTGGAAGTAACAGGTCATTATTTCAATCAGAAAATGGATTTTTCACGTTGAGCAACCGAGCATGTCACAGTCGCTAACATATATTGTCAGAAACTACCAAGATCTTATGTTTATGGTGCACTACTGACTTGAAGTGTGTGTGTTTCTGTGTGTGAGTGTGTGAGTGCGTGTCATGAAGAGTTGGTTTGGCTGAGTGCCATGCAGCTGGAAGCCATCATAGAACCAATTACTTTCTGTCTTTTGCTCTCCTTCGCCTTCCCTCTTTCTTCCCTTCTCTCTCTCTCTCTGCCGTTCTCTTCATCTCTCTCTTCTGCTCCCAATTTCTCTGTCTGTCTGATTTTAATTCTGCAGGCCTGTCTCCTTGTGAACCGACAGTTTGCTTCACAGTTAACCCCTTCATTTTGCCCTCACTCACATCTTCTTTGCACTGACTGATACAACTCATCACCACCAAACACACCTTCTCCACCTTTCCCTAATCATCTCCAGTCCCTTCCTTCATCCAAGCTACTTCCCCCTCCTCATCATCCTCTTAAATATGTCTCTTTATTTCTCGGTCTTGACTTCTCCTCATCTTGCTTAGCAGCCCGGGTTATTGATTCAGATGTGAAATGTTTGTAAGCCTGCATGTCCTGCCAACACGGCGTACAGACCAATTTACAGTAACATGTTTGAGCTGCAACTCATGTCATGAGTGAAGGGCGGCAAGAGTGTAAACACTGATTACAGATCGTGTACTGAATGAATGTGTCACCAGAGAGAGAGAGAGAGAGAGAGAGAGGCAGTGAAGGATGGAGGAAGTGGGAGAGTTAACAGTGTAAACAAATGAGGAGTGTAATGAGGATAAAGCACCGCTGTGAACAAGTGAGCCTTTGTCTTCACACATACCTGCTCTCTTTCGCCTCTTTTGCTGTCACACACACACACACACACACACATATAAACGGCTGTATCGTGTTTGGGTTTCTGGGAAGTGCAGTTTATTGAATGTTAAAGAAGGGAAACAGAATCCAGCACTTCATTCAGGGTGAGCGAGTGAGACACTTAATGATGTTGTTCAAGTGGCAATGCCAAAGGGGAGTTTTCTTCCAATATTCTCTACCTGTTCATCACTTCTGCAAAACAACTAGGAGGAAAACATTTACAAAAACAGACTCTTTTTTTTGTGTAGAGTAGCTGGTGAAAAGTCTAAATTTTATTCCACCAGCTCCTCTTCATGTCTTGAAACATAACTGCTTACATAACTGCTTAAAGTGTTTGGGTCTGGAACTAGTTTTCAATGTTAACTAAATTA
>NTHP01000234.1:496199-522561 GCA_003416845.1 Oplegnathus fasciatus
GTTTGGGTTCACTGGACCTGAGGGTACTAGGCACCAACAACCTACATTTTTCTGCACTTTTTACTCTCTGTAGTGTGTGAAACTACATACACAGTCAGACACACAAGGTTTCAACATTGTTACATTTCAAGTACAGAGAGCCTAACTCAAACAAATTGGATCAAATTAACAGTAATACATTTATTTGAATTAACCTAAATTAATTGAATTGAATTAAATCAAATGATTTAAAGTATTTTAATGTAATTCAATTTAAAGTCATAATCTTGAATATTTTCATTCCGTTGTCTTTCACGGCACCTATGGCGATAAGCGGTAATTGCAGGTGTGTTTTTGGACCTCACCTCAGTTTCAGTTTCAGTTTCATCATCTGCAGTCATCGACCTTTTCTTTGTTTGTTCGGCCACAGTAACTGTTTATTCACAATGCTAGCAGAGACTGGAAAAAACAGTACGCCGCTTCACACACAGGTGAGTTAAAGAGCGAATCTGTTGCGTTAAAAGCCTTGTTAAAAGCCGCTTGTGATTTTTCCGGGAAAGTTGCTCCTGACTCCCGGGTCGTAATACTGCAAATGCAAGAGCTTTCATCAGTGGGCCATAGGCTCAGTCACCATTGTGTTGCATCATTTGGCGATAGATGGTGATTCAACAGACATTTATTTAAATGAAAATCTTCCAGATTATATCTTTAATTTATATAATTTACTTTAATTGAACTACATTAAATTATGTAAAATAATCTAACTCAAATAAATTGAATTGAATTAACTAAAATAAACTAACTGAATTAAATAATATTATTTTTGAGTTAAATAAATGTTTTGTTTTTATTTGATTCAATTTTTGAATGAATGTTTGAGTAAATTTGATTTAATTCAGTTCAATTCAATTTATGTGATTCAATTTAAATTTATTTATTTGAGTTAATTTAATTTGATTAATTTGATTTACTTAAATTAAATATTTTTGATTTAATTTATTTTATGTCTGTGCACTTCCCTAAAATCTAAGATTGATAGGTACACCGGGCGAGCTACATTTGGGACGTCACAAATCCGACATCCAATCATGTCTAATAAAATGCAGACAAAGAAACCTGAAACCTTGAGCGCAGAGTCAGTACAGAGAGCGAGAGTTTGCATTAGCATAGTGAAAGACAGTAAACACGGTAGAGTATGCAGTTTTGGGATGTAAACCAGACCCCGGAGCTTCCCTGTAACATCGTAGCAGATATTATTGTATGTTTCACAACCACTAACGCTGTGTCAGCTACTGCCAGTTACAAGATAACAAGCTAACAATAAACAAATAAAAATGCTAACTACACTTACCACTCTGGTACGTCTGCTAGTCGCCCATTTTGGTGCACAACAGACTCCTCATCTGAGTCTGGGTCTGACTGAAGCTCAAACATGTAAGTTCATCTCAGAATGCCAACGCCTCCAGTGGTGGACTCTGGCTGTCTGAGGGACCAGGTTGAAAAAAATTAAAAGGGCACCAGCTGCATGCGACGGGGCACCAGTATACAGAAAGCTGTGATAAATTTATGGTGAAACAGTTCCAAAACCTGGTTAAAAACAGTTTCATTATGTGACTCAGATTTTAAGTATAACTACTACACCTCTGTAATAAAAACACACAGTGAACTCTGAATGGTTAACTATTTAACCATTTAGAGGCAAGCACAGGCCAACTAATTTTCTAGCATGTAGGGCAGTCTCTTTATCATGTTTTCTCCACTCGAAGGACACTCTACAGGGCACTTTATCACATTCTCTCGCACATTGGGCACATTTTTAATCTACCATAGTTAAGGAGCTAAACCTTGCAAAATCACTGGTATGGTCCTTTACATTCACACAGGTGAGAACACGGAACAGTTGAAATCCGTCAATCAGTATCAGCCTCTACAAATGCTCAGTTATTTGTTCTACTGCTTTCACATCATATATCAACCTACCTGAGAATGACTAGACTTTAAGTAGCATGTGCAGGAATCCAAATATGTATTGCAGTCTGTTTGAAAGATGATATGTGGATTTATTGTTGACTTGAACAGTTTGATGGCTAAATGTTTAATCTTCTGTTTTTCTCTGTAATTTAAAAATGACATATAAAGCAGCTCTATACTGTAGATGGTGAGTGAGTCACTAATTGGTGGTGTTATCTGGATGATATCTGACATACTGTATTATGTAGAAGGATTAATAATGGTTTTTATGTTCAGATAATTAGGGTTTACTTTAGACATGTTATAACTGTCCTTGGCACATGTGTGTTGATTCTTTTTTTATATTTAACTTGATGACACAGGTGTTTTACAGCATAAAAACTGTTTGTTCTACTGAAAAAGATTTTGAAGTACAAAGACAACAAGAATAAGGTGTAACAAAGTGCAGCAGACATCTATCCTCTCCAGTGTCCAGTGTGTTTTAAGAAATTGTCTACATGACAGATTTTATGTTGAAGATCCTGAGGAGGAAAAAGAGCTCAAATATTTGACCATTTTTGGCCATTTATGTCTACTTTTACAAAGTGCAAAAATGCAGAGAATTTGCAGAGAGTGCTGAGAAAAGTTTGTCATGAGTACACACACACACACACACACACACACACAGATATTTCCTGGGAGATGACACAGTGTTTATTTCCCCATCCTGAATTTTCAGGTTTTCATAATAAGAAATGGATATCACACTAACTGGTCCCGTGTTTAATAATTATGTTAAGCAAATTAAATGTTGAAACTGAACAATTCTTAATGGCATCGATTTTAGAATAGAAAGGATGCAATATCAGCGACTTTATTTACAGCAAATATATGAAATTGTGTATTGCACAAATTTACTTTCTTATGAATAGAAACTGTATCTTCAGCTGAAGTATTTTCCTTTCCCTCAAGCATTTTAATCTTGACTTTAATAACCAGGAAGCAAAACCAATAGTTAGCAGTGCCCCTGTTATCCTGTGTCTGTGTAGGTTTCCTCACACGCTCCCGGGACATGAAGTTAAAGAGTAATTTACCAGCTTGAGAAGCAGTGCTTCACTGCCCTCTCTGGTCGAAAGTGTCAAGTCTCTTGCACCCCTGACCTGACCACACCCAGCAGTTGTTAGGTGTGGTCAGAAGTGTGCTCTGTTTCACCTGTAAGCACACCCAGCAGTGATGTCACAGTGTACTGAGACACCCTGAAGTACAATTCTTCAACACTGAAGCAAAGTGAGAAGTTAAAACCACCGGAGGTCAGCAGAAACATTATTTTCATAGGTGTGAATGTGACTGTCGTGTATGTGTCTGTCCAGGGAGTGTCAATGAAAAGTCTTAAGCAGGGAGAGAAAACTTGTGTTGTGTTGTGTTGTGCTAGAAACAAACATTTAGAGGCAGATTTTTGTTTGTTTCTGTCCCCTGTGTTTAGACCTCGGTAGCTCAAAGCCTGGAAGCGCCGCTTTTTTCCAGACAGAAAGTTGCAAATGAAAGTGACAGCACATTAGCAGAATACTAAGAAAACAAATCAGACAACCATCATACAAAGAATGTCTCACTGTGCTGAAAGAGGCCGCTCATTCTGAAAAAGGGGCAAATAGTAACAAGCAACACACACACACGCGCAAACACACACAGATGGAGATGTGGCCGGGCGTCGGGCCAGATGCTCCAAGAGAAGGAAACTCACATTCTTGTGATGGGGAGTCATCAAGTATCAGGTTCCATAGACTCTGGCAGAGGCTGGAGAGCCCCCTCACCACCCACCACCCCATCACACACACACTCACACACACACATAGGGGCATACTTTTTAGCCCCATCCTTTTTGTGTGTGCATGAGGGTGAGTTGGCTGCATGAAAACACTGAATTGCTGCCTTTTCCAATCTTGTCAGATATGTTTCCGTAGAAGTGAGGGCAGAAGAGTCTGATCCTGCTTGCAGCTTGGTCTGATTAGTTTTATTTTGCGAGAGTTTGTGCAGAATCTAGGAGAAAACCACTTCAGTCTGTAGTGAAGAAGCTGCTTAAAGATGAACGGATCCAGAGGAATGTGTTGGTTCGATCTAGTGTGAGGCCTACAGGTCCAATGATCATGGAGGAGAGGAGGGAAATAAAGACACATGAGTAATTTCTCATGTTTCCACTAGAGGTCCCTGTCAAACTACTCTTCTGGAGGCCACTGATGCTCAAGAGGCTGTTCTCCAGATCAACACTCTGATTTTAAGATTTTCCAAAATATCTGTGTATCTTTTCAAATTTGCAATAAACACAGTTTTTTAGACAAAGTATCTGTAATCACAGTGTTTGTATGAAATGAATGCTTTTATGCAAGCCGTGATATGATTACATGACTCCCATGTAAACCTACTTGAACCACCACTTCATCACACTAGTTTGACATGCTGTAAATCAATTAATATTATCCAATCTGTCACGTCAAGCAGGTACAGGAAGACAGATGCAATACATCAGTCAAACTTGAAGGTTTAATGCTCTGTGAAAAGGTGGTCCGTTCAGTGACTTTGTATCACAACAACTTGGCGGATAACTGGACCAACAGGTTGAATCTCTGCTGAACACTCAGCAGACAACATGCCAAAGATGAGCTAAGCTGTTACATGAACACTAAACTTAAAGATTTAACTTCACAGTGATATTTTTGATATTTTTTAAAATGCTTCAATGTCACTTTCTTTAGTTGCCATCCAATTTTTAAGTTTTGATATTTGTATTTATCACACTTGAAAGCTTGAAAGAGCTGACTGTTTCAAGAACGTTAACACTAAGCTACATTTGCATAATATAATAGAAGCAGGTGTGGATTTTGCATGTTCAAAAATACTTTAATGAAATATTTCACAACCATATAACGCTGTTTCATGTTTGCAGGGAAAGACAGATCTGTCATTTACATATATCCAAGTGGACCAACACGTGAGACCACAATATCTGACAAATAAAACTTTTAGGATTTGTCTTTTTTAAGGGAAAATATCTAGTTACAAATGGTAAAACATTGTTGTTCTGTTTAGTGTTAGGTAACCAATAACTTCACGATTATGTGAGATGATGATGATTATTGTGAAGTACATGGGTAACTATGCAACATCTTTCCAGAGAGGAAAAGACATATCTTACACATTTACAGTAGTGTTTATTTAGCTGCACTGCCTATGTCAAGTTGAGTTATGTTACTACTTTCACAAAACTCACTACATTATTTGAATAAACAGTTACCTAACCCAAAGAGGACAGAAAAGGTGTAATGTTTGGGGGCAATGAATCAGATCAGGTTTAGTATTTTATTTTATTGTTTGGATGAAAGTCTAACCATCACCTGATGAATGATGAACCAGCTGCTTATCAGGAACAACTGTTGAACAACCATTCCTGGAAAGATTCGGTGTGATCTGCCTGGAGATATTTCACCATACCTGTTCCACTTTTAATGAGTCTCAAAAATTGGTTGGAAATCTCTTTCTGGCTCTCACCCCATTTTTACTTGAGTAAAATTCTGAATGGAAGACTTTTACTTGTAACAGAGTATCTTAATATTGTTGTATTGGTACTTTTACTCTGGATCAATCTGAATACTTCTGTATGTAAAGTTGTGCAAAAACAAGAAGTTAAAGATTACAGTATACTGTTGTTATAATCCTGAATTAAAGAACTGGCCTGACACTCTTCGGTGTAGAGTGATTTTCTTTTTAACCTTTGTATTTAAGCATAAGCACGTGTCAACTGTTGTTCTTAGCGCTTCTCTCTCACCAACTCTGACCACTCCCAACAGCGTTGTCTGAAATTGGGAGAAGGTGCTGATGTGCATGTAGGTAGGGCGCTGTCTCACTGCTTTTTTAAGCATGCAGCAAGGTGATTGACTCATACAAGAGATGATGGAAAAAGCAGGATGCACAGTGTAAATTTATGACCTATGACACGCTCGCACAATGGTTTCGTGTGAGAGTAATGAGTCCAGTCAGTCAACAGCACAATCATCCCATTATGTCACTGTTACTGCAAACAATTTCAGTGAAGTGTGAGAATTTTTAAAACAGCTTTGTTGATTCTCTCTGACTGTCAAGGTCAGAATTATGCACGTATTTTTTTTCCTATATATTACAAGCATGATTGTCTTGATGTTGTCTTTATATATTTTATCAATCTGAACATGATCAGTCAGTAAACCATTTTATCAAAGGTCTAATATTCATTTTTGTCATGATTTTGGTGTCTAATAAATTACATTTCAGATTAGTAGATGTGCCTTTATGTTATGTTTGAGATAAATGTAAGTTAAAATGGCATTTATTAAATAAGTGAAGAAGTCTCAAAAGGCATTTTTCTTTATAAATATAAGGAAACAGGCCTCTGTCACAGCAGACATTTTGACTAGTAGTTGGAAGTGTTACTAATAACATTAACGATGGCTCGACTTGAGCTAAACTTGGCTGGGTATTTTCTCTGTATCGTTTCCTATTAGCAGAGGCTAACGCACTAAGCTCTCTTAATACACTTTTAGCTGTTTATTTGGGAGAATTTTTGATGACATTTAGTTCTTGTTCCTATTGAGTTTAAATGCACCTATTATTCACGTCATTTATCCAAAGGGCTTTATCAGTGCTACTGGCTGGTTGGAAGTCCCAGGCATTTAAACACTGGAGTCATTCACCCCATGATAGAGTCCTCTGTCCACAATAATGCTGCAACAAAGAATTTATTTTATTATTGACTCATTAGTTTACGCTCAAAGTGATGACACACCAAATCTCTCATGGCAGGACAGCAGCATTTCACCGAGCTCTGAGTGTTGAAATGATCAACTCTGACCACTCCCAACACCACTAACTAACATTGAGAGGACGTGCTGATGTGCAGGTGTCATGTTTGACATGCAGAACAGTTTTAATTGTACGTGGGGCGCTCTCTCACTGCTTTTTTAAGCATGCAGCAAGGTGAATGTCTCATAGAAGAGATGGCAGCAAAAGCAGGTTTTACAGTGTAAATTTATGACCTGTGACATTGCACAATGCTTTCATGTGAGAGTAATGAGTCCAGTCATTCAACAACACAATCATCCCATTATGTCACTGTTACTGCAAACAATCTCAGTGAAAATGAAAATGTCAGTATTTTTAATATTTGAGTATTTATTTATGTATATATATATATATATATATATATATATATATATATATACAGATAGGTGATAAAAATTAAAGGAAAAACCAACATGAAGTGTCTCAGTATGGAGTCAGGCCACCACGAGCCT
The DNA here is from genome assembly GCA_003416845.1 of Oplegnathus fasciatus. Classification (NCBI taxonomy): domain Eukaryota; kingdom Metazoa; phylum Chordata; class Actinopteri; order Centrarchiformes; family Oplegnathidae; genus Oplegnathus; species Oplegnathus fasciatus. Next base: position 503,450 of record NTHP01000234.1, read on the forward strand.
CCAGAACAGCTTCGGTGCTCCTTGCCAAGTCTGTGGAACTCTATTGGAGAGATGAACACCATTCCTCATTTATATATACAACCTTTATTCAGTCAGGTAATCTCATTGAAATCAAGATCTCTTGCAAGAGAGATCTGAGTACAGCAGATAGAGAGAAAAGCAAACACAGACATAACAAATGGACATACAGCATCAGAGACAGTCACAGACATCACTAAATAGATTTGAAGATAAAAGTTTCCAAAATCTTCCACGGGTGTGAAACTGGGTTAAGATCTGGTGACTGTAAAGGCTGTAGTATTTTATTCATGTCATTTTCATACTCGCCAAAACATCCAGTGAGCCCTGGTGCACTGAAGCATCTGCATTTGATATGTTTCTCTACTCTTTTATTCAGGTTTCAGGCTCCACAATACTGCTGCAACTAATGATTTTTTACATTTGTTTGAATTTTTTTTTTCAGTATTGATTGAGCTACAGATTCTTTTCATTTAATGGATTAATCATTTATACTATAGCATGTGAAAAAAGCTCAAAGTGACAGTTGGATTGTTGACAACAGTAGGAAACACAATGATATTCAATTAAGTGTGATATAAACCAGGGAAAAGCAGCAAATCTTCAAAACTGACAAGCTAGAACAAGGCAATGTCTGGCATTTGCAATTTATTTTATTTATTTTATTCCATGTATTCTCCCTCTTTGTCAAAACCTGGTGCCTACATTACCCAAAATGCAATGTGACCGCCGACAGTTGGGTTGGAGATTCAGGTGTGTTATGATGTAGCTACTGTAGCCTCGGCCGCTAGCCTCAAGCAGAGATGAGGAGCTGGCTACAGAGGTCAGCCTTTTTTTACATATGCAGTAGTACTAGTACTAGTAAGACCTGCAAACCTACTTTGACATGTTATGATGTGCAAGCTAGGTGGAGTTCCCCTTTAAGTCACTCCTTAAGCACTAATAGCAGTGAGGTCAAGGATGAAACATCCACCCCAGGGTTGAACAGCATTGTTATCTGAAGTTCTGAGTTTGACACAGATGCTTTAGGATCTGCAGCATTTCACATTGCAGAACAAACACCTGCAACTGTAGAGAAAACCCTGACTTCACCTGACCTCATCTTCACATAATTTGTGGGTGTCAATGTAGAATGGACAGAAAATATGAGCGTGTGTCTAAAGAGACTTGGGTGTGGCACAGATTATGACTGCGTAGTGCCAGTGATTCCTGTAGAGATTGAGCAGAGGAGAAGAGGAGGTGGGGTTTTCTCTGTGGTCTGTAGCTATAAAAGCTTTCAGTGGAAGTCTCCGTAGTGCAGCTTGAGAGAAGCTGGCAACTGATGTAGCCTGTGCCTATTCTGGGACATATGCCTGGATCACACTGCACAAAGGTAGGAGCAACTGTTTCAGTCCCTGAAGTTCAGCAGGACAGTAAAACGTGGCTAAACTTTAATGAATGTGTGCCTGTTTGATTGAATTAACTAATATTTAAAGAAGATTATGGGTATTAGGTTAGGTATATTATTCCTTTATCTGAGAACATTGATTTTGATGGATGATTCATTAAAATTCAATGAACTCAAATCACTGACCACAGTGGTGCAGTATACTATGTGTACATAATGATTAATATTTAAAAACTGCCATAAATTATCTTCCTTCTTTTTAAAAAAAAAAAAAAATCTTAAGACTTCTTAATATTTTTTTTTACATTGTTTTTTTTGATACAGGCTGATAGAATGGAAGTACTTTAAAATATGCAATAAATGAAGCAAGAAATGCATAATTCTGAATGGACAGTTAATATTTATTTAATTTTTAAATATCTTACACAAATACATTTTTTATCACTTATAATAAGTAGTGATGAACTTGATGTGCTGCTGAGTGACGCCTTTTCTTCTCTCCTCTCAGGATATTCAAAAGAATATCAACTGCTCCACTTGTGCCGAACTTTCCACCACCTCTACTGCCACCACCATCATTGTAAGTCGATGTTCACAGTTTAGACGTACAGTGCAGTGTATTTTTACATGCTTCAAACGGTCCTTGTAATTAAATTCTCTAATTCATTTCTAACCGTAATCGTGGCAGCAGGAGCACCAGCTCCTCATGGCACACCCCGACCTGCCGTCTGAGCATGACAATTCCCAGGAGGACAGGAAGGAGAAGGACCCCATGCAGCCAGCACCCACAACCCTGCAGAGGGCCAGGGCCTGCTTCCTCAAGGGGGTCTCCTACTTCTCTGGAGACATGGAAGTGTTTGGAAAATGGATGGAAAGTAAGTCAACACTAATTGTTTACATTAAAAAAATACTCTCCTGACCACCACAAATGCAGTACAGCAATGGTATACTAGAAATGACATAATTGCAGGTTATTATAAATACTTTGATGATGATACTCACTGCACTCTTGGGCAATATATAATGAATTCTTATACTACTCTTTGTGGGAAACAGTAATTTGAGTGTGTGTGCAAGTAGGCTGTATAATGTTGCTGAAAAATTATCAACGTTTTGTACATCAGTTACTCCACTCTGAGTTCAATGACGCAATTATTAGTTGGAGAGAGAAACAAGAAGGAATTTAAACAACAGCCAAGTACTGCATGTACTGTATGATATCTATGCACTAACAACGATGTGGCACTGACAAACTCATGACAGGAACATGAAACTGCACTCTTAAGGCAAGCCAGGCTATAGAGACGACCAACAATGCGCAACATGTCCACGATATATGTTACTTTGGTTCAGTAGAAGAATCCATGAACACTTATTTATCTCAGAGTCCCTGGCTCCACTTCACACTGCGTCTTTTGACAGCCTCTAAAGAACATAAAGGAAGTTTTGCGCAGTGTCTGATCAGGATTGTTTTGTCTTGCCCACGGCTGCACAACTGTGAGGCTGAGAAGGCTAAAACTTGCACTTCACTCACAGCGGGAAGCCTATTATGCAGCTCTGGGAAAATGTCAACGCTCTCTGTCTGTTCTCTCTCTCCGTCCTCCAGAACAGTTTTTCTTGCTGCAGTTGCTGGACTGGGTTTTGCGTGGAGCTGCTCAGGTGATGTTTGTCAACAACCCTCTGAGTGGCCTCATCATTTTTGCAGGCCTCATCCTGCAGAACTACTGGTGGGCTCTCAACGGCTTTGTGGGCACACTCTTTGCCACCATTTCTGCCCTTATTTTGCAACAGAACAGGTTTGAACACTTTTTTTGATGCTACAGATAATAATAAATTAAATTTTAATTAAATGTTACTGTATATAGAGGAAGTTGGATGTGAGTTAACGCTTATTTACAATCTGGATACCATACCTTATTGACGCTCAGCCTTCATTCACGCTTAAACACACTAAATCCCCAAGATCCCCAACATATTTTTTGCCAGTAGAAGGTGAAATGGTTATGTAGGATGATTTTACACTGTGGTGAGTTGTACAACAGGAAAAAATTAATTCATTTAAATAATTTCTCCTTCAGGGGCGCAATAGCTGCAGGGCTGTATGGTTACAATGGCATCCTGGTGGGTCTGCTGATGGCTGTGTTTTCCAAAGCAGGAAACTGGTACTGGTGGCTCCTGCTACCCAACATCTTTATGTCCATGATGTGGTAAGCAGCTAGACTGACTAATGTTTAATGATACAGTAGATTCACATCATAAGAATTGATGTTTATCAGTTCATCAGAATCAGTTTACTGTAGTATGACCATGTAAATGTCTTTAAAGGTAAACAGGTTTCATCTCAGCATTTGTATTTAAATATCTTTGTGCTTTATTCCTTTGTGGAGATTTAATTATGTTGGTGAGGTGGAGGGAACAGGTTGTCAGTATCACAGTCATGCCCCATCTCTGGTGCTGGCTAGTATAAATATATTATATCAATAATAAGAGTAGTAATTGTGCAGAAGCAGCTATGAAAGTGATTGAGATACAAGTACACATTTGAATAAATCAAATCATTGTGTGAGTTAAATGTGAATTAAATCTAATACTGTTGCATCCTTGTCTTTCAGTCCGATTGTGTCCAGTGCCCTGGCATCTATTAACAGTCGCTGGGATCTGCCAGTGTTCACCCTGCCCTTCAACATCCTGGTGTGTCTCCACATGGTCGCCACCGGCCACTACAACCACCACTTCCCCCAAGTCCTCATTCAGTCTCGCTCAGAGCTGCCCAACATCACCTGGGCAGAAATCGATGTAGCCAAGGTCAGTGACAGGCCAGGATTCGTCTATGTGCGTTACCTCTCTTAACATACCTCTCTGTGGGTTGATATGCTGCAGACGCTGTGTACCTCAAGGTCAGATGTTTTTACGTGTTCCCTGCAAGGTCGTCAATCAAAATTAATTACAATCCTACATTAGATTAGAGGCCCTGCTCATTCATCTAGGTGTTTTCACTTACTCTGGCTAACAGACATCTGCTCAGGTTAGCTATGTACGTAAGTGTAAATAGTTTTGTGCAGGTGTGTCAAAGCTAAAAGGGGAGTGACAGAGATGTCAGTCAACCATGGTATCTACGCACTCCTAGAAGAGGTCAAATAAAGTAGCATGAGTGAAAAATCCTGTGGGGTGTAAATCATGCTTTGTTGTGCATCTACCATTTTTGTTTAACCTTTACGTCTGTGCCTCTTTAGCTCTTCATGTCAGTGCCTGTGGGAATAGGCCAGGTCTACGGCTGTGACAACCCTTGGACAGGAGGAATCTTCATCATCTCACTCTTCATCTCCTCCCCTATCACCTGCGCTCATGCCGTCCTGGGATCTGCCGTGGGCATGGTTTCTGGTGAGAGGAATGTCTAATGTAAAAGTCATTCAGTCTCGCCTCAATAAACAGCCCAACTTATGTTTGCTTCCTTACATGCTTACAGAATGAATTCAAGCCACAATCAATATGTTCCAACTCCAAGATGACCCCAAAAATATCCCTTTAAGGTGCAAAATAACCAGGATTAAGATACTCCAAAATTAAACTGAACTTCCTTCCTTGATGGCTGTTGTGTTTGACATTTTGCAGGCCTGGCTCTGGCAGCTCCTTTTGGAGACATTTACTTTGGCCTCTGGGGATACAACTGCGTGTTAGCCTGCATTGCCATTGGAGGAATGTTTTACGCTCTTACCTGGCAGGTGCACCTGCTTGCCATCACATGTGGTGAGTAGACACCCGCAAGATAAAGCAGTATATAAAAATGCATCACTTGGCATGTAACCATGTGCAACATTGGCAGAGAGCAACCAGATATTCTATTCAATCTATGATTGCAGCATGCACATGAATGTCATCTCACAGTATCTGTCTTCTCCTCTGCTGCAGCTTTTTTCTGTGCATACCTCGGCTCAGCCATTGCCAATATCATGTCCACGGTAAGTACACATTTTCTCTCACTCCTGTTTATATATCCACCCATATTAAACGCAGGATACTAACAGCAACATAATGTATTGTTCATCTACAGTTTGGTCTGCCAGCCTGCACCTGGCCTTTCTGTCTCTCCGCCCTCACTTTCCTCCTCTTAACTACGGGGACCAACAAGATTTTCAAGCTGCCGCTGGCCAAAGTTACCTACCCTGAGAAAAACCTGGGCTTCTTCTGGAAGTTGAAGAAGCAGGAGAAAATGGAGAAGGCCGAGAAAGAGAGGAAAGAGAAGGAGGGGCAGCAGAGAGTCATCAAAGAAGAAGTGATACAAAATGAGAAAGAGAAACTGAGGCTACAGCTTGAAAGAATGGAAGAAGGGAGACTAGCAAGTGAAGCGTCAGAGGGTATAAATGATGAGACACATGTCAAAGGCCATGCACCTGAGGTAGAACAGCAGGGTACTGAAGAAGAAGAAATCAGACATGATCCGAACGAGATCATTCTTGCCGATTATGTTTAATACTACATTTCTGCAGAGAGAGAGAGAGAGAGAGAGAGAGAGAGAGAGAGAGAGGTGGATGATGCTAGTGTCACTTAAATGTATGAAGAATGTAAATAAGTGTATCTCTATTCTATTTGTATTTGTATATTTTACTAGAAATTGAAAACTTATGCTGGCAGTTCTTTCTCAGTTGGCTGCATGATTGAATGACATGTACTTATTTGTTCTGTAAAACTTAGTTTATGTATTAAATGTATATTTCAATTTTTTAAATAACTTATTTAAATAAATTATTTTCCAATAATCAGTCTAGTCCATGTTGGTTTATTCAGTGTTGTCTGAAAGTACTAAATTGAAGTCAAACATGAAAAAATTACAAATAATCTGTGTAAATAATCAGCTATTCTTCTTGCCTGAGAAACACTTGTTATATATCATTTAGTGAGAAGGCACAGTCATTTGTCCAACATGCAAAGGACAGTGGAATAAATACTAGATAAACTGTGGAGACGATATACATAAAACTTATTATATAATGATATTATTATAGTGCTGTGTGTGAATTTAATTTAATAGACAGGATAATTTCTAGAGAAATATTGTTTGCTAGACATAAACAAGCCACACAAGCTACATCACAGGAAGAAATGCAAAGAACGTTCTATGTGGTTTACCACATCTGTCTTGTGTGGCTTCGCTTTCTTGAAAAACATCACCAAATTTAATTACCCTATTAACCAAACTACTGGAGTATCTGGTTTAATTATTGGCTTTCTTTCATGAAGTGACGCTGCTTCTCAGTATTTTCCAGGCTGCACCTTTCTTATCATAACCATGTAAGATGATACAGATCGTACGTGACAATACACCACCAACCTGCATGATGGCTGGGTACACTAACACTGTATATCTTCTTAGGTCATTACTGTTTATATAAATAAAGTAGAATTATATTAAACAAGAACACAAAGCTGAACTGAATTGGAACTGTGAGACGCCTTTTGCTCATCATGGACTGTTTATGTTGGCACCAACATTTGGATGCGGGTGCAAGGCTGTGGTGGGCCCTCAGTCACATTGGATATCTACTTTCTGAAACACTGAATCTGGGTGTGCTTTGATTTATGGCACAGAACTTTTTTTCCCCCATTGATTCTAATCAAGCTTTGATGATGGTAAGAGGGAACCAGAAGGCAAGTGCGGTGTGTCAAATCCCAAAAACTTTTAAAAAGAACAAGAGATCAAATATATTTTAAAATCAAACCCAGTTAAAATGTAAACACTGGAAATAAATTAAAAAATAACTTTCTAAAATGCACTTATCTCACAAGGAGCAACACAGTTCTCCTTTGGCTTCATTTAGCTTGGTTTAAAGGAATAATTTGGGACAATTTGGGAAATAAGCTTATTCGCTTTCTTGTGGAGAGTTAGATGAGAGGAGCAATACCACTCTCAAGTCTTTAAGTTAAATGTGAAACTGGAGCTAGTAGCTGGTTAGCTTAACTTAGCACAAAGATTGGAAACAGGGTGAAACAGCTAGGCTGGTTCTGTCCAAAGGTAACAAGATTAGCCTACCACCACCTTTAAAGCTCACTAATTATAATGCAATACATCTCATTAGTTTAATTTGTACACCAACTGAAGTGTAAGAAAGACAATTCATTGTTGTACAGGGGGTTATAGGCATACTTTTTGGCCGGGAGCAGTAGCTTAAGATAACTTAACACCAACCAGGCTATGCTAAGCTAACTGGCTCCTGGGTTTAGCCACATATTTAATGGACAGACATGAGAGTGGTACAGTATTGATCTTCTTATCAAACTCTCGGCAAGAAAGCAAATACGCGTATTTCCAAAAAGTATTTCTATCTTTTTAATCTCTCTTTCTAGTAATACATCCAGTACAGTAAGTATTGATTGGGTTGTGTTGGGTTAAGGAAACAGTTATCACCAGGTAGGCTTAGCTGGCTTTTAATTGTGGATTAGTCAAGTGAATTTGTCGTGAAGCTGCAAATGTGGGGACAGTGCTACTGCTAGTGCTACTGTTTTTGCGTTAAGAGTCCATGGTTTTAGCTAATGGAATGTTTATGGCCCATAATGTGCAAGAATTCGTCGATTTTCCCTCTTAAAACTTGTTGGAGCAGCGCCTAAAGGATCTGTATGGTGCGATATAAGCAGTTAAATGTAGAAGTACAGTATGCTGGACAACAGCATTGCTCAACCTTCCAGCTTGAGCTGTTCTTCGCCTTGTCTCGTGGTTAGAAAACAACACAACTCTTATAGACCTTGTATTGACTTTTGTAAAGTTAATAACATAACAATAACTGTCAGTAAAATAGGTCGGTAAATGCGACCTTCGAAAAGCACACTGGTATGTTCCACTGACCTCCAGTCCCATGATGCTGTTTGGTTGCACAATGTGGCTGCAACATTCCAGTGCTTAATGAAGCGTACGGTTTCTGGTTTGGATGATTGTGCAGTTTATTCGGAAGATGTGATTCAAGGGCCCCGCATGTTCAGCAGATTCATGCTTTAATTAACAGATGCATAAGTACCACTGACTATTAATCAGTCAAAATGTGAGTTTGCTAAATCCATAGTTACATGCAGCAGTGCAAAGTAACTAACTACATTTATTCAAGTACTGTACTTAAGTACAATTTTGCGGCACTTGTACTTTACTTGAGTATTTCCTAGTTATGTATATTTAATTATTTGCTAGTCAAGGGCACTTTTACTGCAGAATGAGTACTTTTACTTCTGATACTTTAAGTACATTTTGCTGACACCTACATTTACAAGTAGGATTTTAAATGCAGGACTTTTACTTGTAATTGAGTATTTTCGCATTGTTGCACTGATACTTTTACTGAAGTAAAGGATCTGAACACTTCTTCCACCACTGGTTACTTGCCAGGCACAGGTGCTGTGCTGCTAGAAGTTGATATGCTGGTCACTTTCTTATAAGAAGTTTAATAACCAACAGCTCAGGAATTAAGTTACTAGGAAGAAGGGTTCTCCAGCCTTTCGATGTGTACATGAAGTCAGATGTGACCTTCCCTCTGCTTTTGCTGCCTGTTTCTCCCTCTTAATTTCCCCCAAAGGGTGCAAGGTTACTGTGGTGCACTGGTTAATAGTTGTTTGTAAGGAGGATGTCAGAAATATTTGACACAAGTACTTTCTATTTCTTTATATCTGCAAAAGTAAGGTTTAGTGGTTTAAAACAAAAGTGAAATGTTTTCTAAGGCTGGATGGAGGACCTTCAAGCTTTTAAGGTTGTGTATGATTTGTTCATGGGCCAATAAGCAAGTGGGATGTGACGTCAGGAAATGTTCTACACCTGAATATTTTGGGCCTCAGGCCCATTAAAAGGCTTTACCATTAACATCTCTGTATTCTCTTTCTTCCAGGCCTCCACCAACTAGTTTTGGGTTAACGTTTTGTTTCTTGTTGCCACACATTTACATTTACTGTATCCCTTCACTGCATTACTGCATCACTCATTAACTATAACTCTGATTAACATTTTATTTTATTTCAGATTTTGTTTTATTTGCATGGGTGGGCAACTAGAGCACAAATACACCAGTGCAAGCAAGACAGGCTGATTTTGCATTCCAGTGAACCTGCTCTGACTCGGGTAATGTGCTATCAAAAACTTAATAATTACAACTTTAGTCATTTCATCTTTTACCTCTGCTTGAGGGGTTAATAATTTTGGGTGGGATTTATAAAATCATTTCATAATACCATAAAATAAACTACAAACAAACTTAGCTGCTTTCCATAATTCCTGGAAATATAACAATTTGGAGATACAAGGTTTTCTGCGGTGAAATTATGTAACCCTAATCTTTCTAGAAGCTTGCAGGGCCTTCTTCCTCAATCCAATCATGTGAGATACAGTATGAAGATAAGTTTTAAAGATCAGATAACCAGGTGCAGTACATCCTACCAGAAGCTTCCAGCAACTTGTCCTGAACTGATTCACAACTGCAAAGTCTTCCATCTCTGGCTGAGAGAAACTGAATCTATAATTTAATGAAAGGCGAGTTCATCAGGAAAGCACAACCGCCACAAAGTGAACCAACAGTGCCTATGTACAGTTTTCAGTTGAATGCGCGTACATCACAATTTATAGCAGTGTGGCACATTTCCGACCTCATGCAGCCTTACTGGATCTTGTGAACAGCATGACTTAAGGTGAGACTTGTTAAGCATTTTAGAACCCAATTTTCCATTATTATTATTTTTTGTCTGAAGAAGATGTGCAAATTGGATTCACAGTTAATGACAGAGAGAATTAATTTGAGTCCTTAAACCAAAATGATTTTAAAACTAGATGCTTGGAGGAATGCACCCAGATGACAGCTCGTCCTCTGGGTGCACTGTTTGGACCCAAGACAATCATACCCACATAGCTTTATCATGATGTGGCACAGTTTCAACAAATCATTCGAATGACCTAGTGCAGTTTCACAAAAAAATCCTCCTTTTACATATGCAGTATGACCTGAAGTAACTGCTGTTTAAACGGCTGTTCCGATCTGTCGAACGCTCCCACAGTATTTCCAGACCTCTGCCAGTTCAATTAGTGTTTGTCATTATAATGACAGGGCATGTCTTGAACATTTAAATCTAAATTTTTGACAATGCCAGCTGGACATACACATATTCCATGTAAATTACCCTGGACATTCCTGTTTTCTTCCCTAAAACTAAACGCCTTTGCTAAGATAACTCATAAGAGCAAGTCCTAGAACTATGATATGGTGCAACACAAACATGTTTGCATTTTCAGATACAGTATATAAAATAGGACTAACCTTGTTAGGTCCTGTGACCTAATCTACTCAGCTTTTCTTAAGAAACAGAACAGTTAAATCTCGGCTGAACTGCAACAATACCATTATTATGAGTCCAGGACCCACATTAGATGTACTGTATGTGGACCAGAGAGAGGAAAGGTACGGTGACCTCTAGTGGTGCAGAACAGCGAGTATGTCCTATTCTCTCTGTAGGTCATCACAAAATCTCAGCCAGCCTTATCAGACTGCCTGCTTTTGTAAAAGTGGTAAGACTAAATTGAACGGTCAGAAAGACTGAAACTTTCCAACTTAGATTAAAAATGCAGAATCAAATCGTGATGAGAGATACTGTCGAAGTGTAATGACCTAAAAAGCAACTTTGGCAATTCTTGAGCAATGGAAATAACTTAATTCCATCATAAAGCTGCACATTTAAAGTCCTGCATCAAGAGCCAGTGTACTTCAAACAACACAACATCGTTACTGAGCAGAATACTTCACTATGACACCCAGAACTGTACTTCAGAGAGACTGGATCACTGTGGTTTAAATCACAAGGGTCAAGGCTGCACCGGTGTGGTTCAGCTGGTCTGAAAAAACTCATCAAACATTTTCCAACATCACAAGCTGGCTCTGCTGGCTTAAAATGCACAACTCTGCAATCACAGTCTTCAGATCACCAACATTTACAGGCTGGTTCTCGCTAAACTTAGAAACTGGCACAGCCACATTTCCATTCGCATTGCTGCTCTATAGCCACCACTTAAAGCTAGTCACACTGCTCACCTGCCGCTCACATTTCCTCATTCAAAGACTTTCCCCACAATTCTTTGTGTACCAGTGATCAGATGTTACATAATGTTTCACCTCACTGACTCACAAATGGATCACAGAGATCAATCTGATGCCCACAGAGCTGAAGCTCATGAGGCAGGTGATTGTGACCGTGTCAACATGACCCATTTAACAGGGCTGCATAGTTCAAATGGTTGTTGTGCTTCCAACAAGGGTTGAGACTGACAGACTGAATGATCTGTTGGTATTTGTGTACGTGTCCAGGCCTTTTGTCACACATAGACTGAGGTCTTGTGATGTGGCCTGATGAAGTGATCTTACCTGCTTTAAATGGGGGCAATAATACTGCACTGACGTAACTGACTGACTATTTGATATTCATCTGACGACCACAGTTGCTGGTAGTTTTCATTTGATAAGCTCAAAAATATGATGCCCCATTGAAGTTAAACTGGCTATCAGTTTATTTAGTACTTTGATTAGCTTTTAAAATACCATTCAAAAGGATTTACATAACATTATGATGCCTCACAAGGCTTGCAAACATGCAGTTGTTTTAACAATCACACTGTTGTTTTAAAAACCTTCTATAAATAATTATACGTGAGCTCAACCCTCCTATATGATGCTTTCTTTCACTATAAACATTTTCCTCACAAATAACCTCAAGAATAAGATTAAAAAAAAGTTAAGTGACGCTAAGTTAAGTTCTAAACATCATGTGTTAAACAAAGAAAAGAAAGAAAGAAATTATCTTTAAGAGAAATTATTATCTTCATGTGCATGATTGAGTCTCAGAAGTGTCTCATTATGGCTCTTTACTCTGCTTCAACACTGTACCTCGGCTACAATGTGCAATGGATCCTAACTAATGAAAATAGTGTTTCAAAACAATGATAAAATATCCAGTTTATGGCCGTCACTGAAGGTAAAATAATTAAAACTATACGGTTCATGGCACCTTTCCAAAGCCAGTATATTGGGCCCGTGGTGTCTGTCAGGTCTCATACAGCATGCAGTTTATTCGTTAATCTTACTGAGTTTGGATAACGTCTTTTATTTCAATACAAAGCCCTCAATTGTCTTTATACCTTGAGCACTTTGGTTAATTTGCCAAGAAAGAAAGTATGAGGGTGAAAATACTGGCGCTATGATGTCTTCCAGCTGTGTGGCATTCTGCCAAAACAAGTCTTCAAGGCTCAAAACAGATTTTCTAAAACACGCACAAAATACATAGAGGGAACAGTTTGCCACAGTGAGCTGGATTAAAATGCACAAATACCTTTTATAACGAGACTGAAGGATTTATTTTCCTTTACAGACTTGACATAAAGCGGTGGTTTCCACTACAGCTTCAACCGTTACAGCTTCAGCGTCGTTTTAAATTATCATTTCCCACAACATCTCTGGCTTGTTAGTGCGTCATTTAAAGTTTACATCCACATCTTATATAGATACAATATATCCAAACAAACAGACATAATCTCAAGCGTGGATGAGAGCCAGTATGCAAGTTTCCAGAAGAGCTAGAAAGACCTCTGCTGGTACAACTGAGAAGCATCATGTAAAGGGCATTTCACTGTGAATAACATTAACCATCTTACACATCTTCTCCCAGGAGTTGTGATTTAGAAGTTTTGCAGCTTGAAATTCATAAATTCAATATATTTTTAGTTTTACTCTAGAGGTGATTTGGTGGCAAGTTGATGACCCAGCTTGAGGTTTTATAGGGTCTCTTGAGCAGCTTTATCTAAAGGACCTCCTTCATTAGGGGCAGCATGCAGTTTCTGCCACACATGGCTTTGTATCATCTTAAGTATTGTGATGACTCTGTGTCTGCTTTGCCTGGTCTGCTTGTGTTCTCTCCTCCCCTTGCAGGTAGGCTGGCCACCCTCAGGTCGTTACTGAACCAGCTCACCTGGGCTGATGAGCTGGCAAACCTACAAAGCTGAGAGTCAATCAGTCTGCTGGTCTCTCTGCTGGTGCCAAATTTGGTAGGTTTTGTTGGGAGAACTATACATTGGTTAGTTGTGTCATTTATTAAGTTTGGGATGAGGGAGAGCTTTTGTCAGGGCTGGTTGTGCTCAGTCTGGGTCCAATTTGGTGGGGTCTTAAAATAACTTTTGAGCCTTTGGTGTAGCCTTTGTTTGGAGTTTCTTTCCCCCTGGTAGGTTTATTCCACAGGTTCTACTTAAGGGAACCTGGTGTGTCAACTTTTATGTGGCGGTGAAAGTAGGTAGAGCTATATGCTCAGGTTCACGTCCGTGGATTTCTGGGAGTGGCTGCATAGCAGGTGCTTTCCAGTCCCACTGGTTTTTGTGATTAAATGCCTCTCGCCGGTAGCTGCCTGAAGACTAGGGTTGGGTTTATGTAGGTAGTTTGGTATGGTCTTAGTTAGTGGGGGTTTGTAACTCCATTGTGTTGTGGCTATTGTTGAGGTATGTATTTATTGGACCATTGTGCAACTGGGTTTTGGTAAGTACTTTTCACTGTTTTCTACGGTATAGTACTATTGAAATATGGCCTCCTTAGTAGAGGATTTCATTCAGTCTCCCTCTGAGGAGATTTTTGAACAATGTACCAAGGATCAGTTGTTAAAGATTGCTGAGCTCTATGGGACTGAGGTACCTGACAAAAAGTTGAAAGAAAGTGTAAAAAAATTCTGTGAGAAGCAAATTGCAGGAAGCTAACATACTCATAAGTGAGGAGGTGAGTAAGCAGCTTTGGAGTTCACCGTCAGTTCAACCGGTGGCTTTAACATTTGAACAACAAAAAGAACTTCTAATGGTACAGTTGGAACATGAGAAAATTAAACAACAAAGGGAACTTGAAATGGAAATCATGAGGCAAAAGACTGAATTGGCTAAGTTGGAGCTACAGCAATGTAGATTAAATCTGGCAAAAGAGGGAAAACTGTCAGAGGGTTCTGTTCAGAAAAAGTGTGAGTTTGATGTTACAGCTAATTTGTGTTTGGTTCCCAAATTCACAGAAAAGGATCCAGACCTGTTTTTCTCGCTGTTTGAGAGGGTGGCGGAGTCCAGAGATTGGCCTGATGATGACTGCACCCTCCTTCTCCAGTGTGTCCTGACGGGTAAGGCCCAAGAGGCCTATACCTCCCTGTCCAAGTCAGACAGCAGGCAATATGACAAAGTCAAAGCTGCAGTGTTGAGGGCATATGAGTTGGTCCCTGAAGCATATAGGCAGCGATTTAGGAGTTTTAGTAAACAGGATACACAGACTCGTGTTGAATGTGCACGTGTTTTAGAAACGCAGTTTAATCGCTGGTGTGTTGCATCTGGAGTTAAAACATTTGAAGAGTTGTGCAATTTAATGATTCTGGAACAACTTAAAAATTGCATGCCTAGCAGTATTTCCACCTTCATAAATGAAAAAGGTTAAAACCCCTCATGAAGCTGCTGTTTTGGCTGATGAATGTGTTTTGACACACGAGTATTTTTGTCCACATGCTACCGGGTGATGGTAGTCGTAGGTCTGTGTCTCATCAGTCAGCTTCACCCCGCTGGGTGGAACGTCAGTCTGGGAGAAGAAGGGATTCTAATAGTACTTGTAACTATTACCAGCGCAGAGGGCATTGGAAGAATGAGTGTCCTGAGAAACCCACGGCCGGCGTTGGGCAGGTAAAGTCTAGTGCTTTGGCTGCTCCTGTACGTCAGTCAGTTCATGCTGTTCCTGGTGTTGAGCTGCAGTCTAAAGCTGAGAGCAATAAGTCTGATTATTCAGCATTCATCTCCAAAGGGTTGGTGTCACTTTCAGGGTCAGACAAAAAGGTTCCAGTCACAATTTTACGAGACACAGGTGTTTTTAGATTCTTTTGTGCGTGAGTCAATCTTGCCTTTTTCCTGTGCTACTGACACCGGTAATTGTGTTGTGGTTCGTGGGATGGGTTTGATTCCTTTTCTTGTTCCCCTGCACAAGGTTTGGTGTCTGGGGAAGTAGTAGTTGGTGTTCGTCCTGAGTTTTCCATTGATGGGGTCGACATGATTCTGGGTAATGACTTAGCGGGTGATTGTGTGTGGCCGGACGACCATGTGTGTAGCACAGCTGAGTATCCCCCTGTAATGTCACCCTCCAAGCCCCTTGAGAGTATGCCAGAGTCTGAAGTGTTTCCCGCCTGTGCAGTGACTCGTGCCATGAGCCGTGAAAACTTTGACACTGCTCAGGAAAAGAGAGAAGTTACACCACCTGTTTGGTTTATTCCTGTACCGTTGCAGTCCATTTCACAGTGATTTGGTGAAGGAACAAAATTTGGACCTGTCCTTGAAAGGGCTGTTCGAACAAGTTTCTCCTATTGAGGACTTCAAGAATGCTTCTCAAGGTTACTTTGTACAAAATGATCTTCTTGTGAGGAAATGGGTTCATCATGCTGACAATGTCTTGGGTGAGCCTGTTCAGATAGTTGTACCCGCAAAGTTCAGAGAGACAGTGTTGAAGATCTTGCATGATGTGGCAGGTCACATGGGTATTAGGAAAACTTGCACTCGCATCCTGCGTCATTTCTTTTGGCCAAGTTTAAAACCTGATGTTTCCGCCTTTGTTAAGACTTGTCATACTTGTCAGTTGACAAGCAAGCCTAATCAGGCCATTGCTCCAGCACCTTTGTATCCAATTCCCGCCATTAGGCAGCCAATGGAATATTTAATTATTGATTGTGTGGGGCCATTGCCTCCCTCAAAGTCTGGTAGCCAGTACCTACTGACAGTCATGTGTCAAGCTACCAGCTATCCTGGAGCTTACCCATTGCGATCCATTACAGCGAAGTCAGTAGTTAAAGCGCTGACTCAATTTATTTCAGTGTTTGGTATTCCCAAAGTGGTACAAAGTGATTGCGGTTCGAATTTCACCTCCAAGCTGTTTGCACAGGCGTTACAGCAACTCCAGATAAAACACAATCTAGCATCTGCTTACCATCCCGAGAGCCAGGGTGCTTTAGAGCGCTTCCATCAGATCTTCAAGTCACTCCTGCGCTCATTCTGTATAGAGCTTAACCGTGACTGGGAAGAAGGGTTGCCATGGTTGCTGTTTGCGGCCAGGGAGGTTGTACAGGATTCAGCCCTAACAACTTGGTTTTTGGACACAGAGTGCGCGGACCATTGACTGTGTTGCAAAGTGAGTGTCAGCCATCTGAACCACCACAAAACTTGCTTGATTATGTTAACGGTTTCCGGCACAGACTTTATGTAGCTGGTCAGCTAGCTTAAGAAAAAAACTCTTCAAGGCCCAAAAGAAGATGAAAACATGGTTTGACCGTTGTGCTGAGCAGCGCCAGTTCAGTTCGGGCGATCAGGTCCTTGTTTTGTTGCCAGTAGTGGGTTCACCATTTCAAGCTCGCTTTTCTGGTCCCTTCACCGTTGTGCGGCAAGTTTCGGCGCGAGACTACATGATCTCCATGCCTAAGCGCAAGACACAGATTTGTCATATCAATCTGATGAAGTCCTGCTTTGCTCGTGCCATTTTGTCTTCTAGTTCAAGTACATGTGTGTCATATGGAAACCCTGTTCTTTGCGTTAATGTGGTAGCTGACAACTTTCTTTCTTCTGCTGCGGGGGCAGCCAAGGGGGAGAGCGAATTGTCACCTGATGATGGTGTGTTGCAAGGCCGTCTGAAAAGTTCTGAAGCACTGAAAGCTTTGCCTACGTTTTTGGAGCATTTGGATGAGGTTAAGTGAACTGAGTTGATTGAACTCCTTAACAGTTTTCCTGAGTTGTTTTCTGACACCCCATCGTGGATTGATCTTATAGAACATGACACTGATGTTGGTGATGCTGACCCGATTAAGCAGCGTTTCTACCGTGTTTCCCCCGAGAAACGTGCCCAGTTGGATAAGGAGGTGCAGTACATGTTGGATAATAAAATCGCAGCTCCTTCTAATTCCAGCTGGGCGTCCCCCTGCCTCCTTGTTAACAAACCTGATTCTACTTTCAGACCCTGCACTGATTTCAGAAAGGTTAACAATGTTACTAAACCAGATGTGTTTCCTTTGTCACGCATGGAAGACTGTGTAGACCAAGTTGGTTCAGCCAAGTATGTCAGCAAATTCGACTTACTGAAGGGTTACTGGGAAGTTCCACTGTCTCCAAGGGCCCGGGAGATTAGTGCATTCATAACACTGTCTGGACTTTATTCTTACACTGTAATGCCATTTGGTTTGCGCAACGCTCCAGCTACATTCCAAAGGCTTATGAACTGTGTGGTCTCTGGTTTGGTCAGATGTGCCGTTTATCTGGACGATGTGGTTGTTTTTAGTGACACGTGGGAAGAACATCTCCATCGTATCCATGTGTTGTTGGAGAGGTTGGTGTGGGCAAAGCTGACTGTTAATCTGGTTAAATGTGAATTTGCCAAAGCCACTGTCACTTACTTGGGTAAAGTGGTGGGTCAAGGGGAGGTGCGTCCAGTTCAGGTTAAAGTTGAGGCTATCCAACATTTTCCAGTTCCAACCACCAAGAAGGAACTGATGCGGTTTCTTGGTATGGTAGGCTACTATTGGAGCTTTTGCCGAAACTTCTCCACAGTTGTAGCTCCACTGACGGACCTGTTGAAAGCTCAGGTCAAGTTTGTTTGGTCCGCTGAGTGTCAGTTGACTTTTGAAACTGTCAAGTCCCTCCTGTGTGCTTCCCCAGTTTTGACTGCCCCACAGTTTGATAAATCTTTTAAACTACATGTTGATGCAAGCAATGTTGGAGCCGGTGCTGTCCTGTTACAGGAGGGGAAATCAGGAATAGATAAACCAGTCAGTTTTTTTTTCCAAAAAGTTCAACTCATATCAGCTGAACTATTCTGTGACTGAAAAGGAGGCACTTGCCTTAGTTTGGGCTCTTCAGCATTCTGATGTGTACATAAACACTGGTGCTCCCGTTACAGTGTATACAGATCATAATCCCTTAACATTTTTGCAGTCGTTACAGGTATAAACCACACGTGTCTCTTGTCCGTGATGTGAATTTTCACACAGAAAACCAAGAAAAGACAGACATGTTGTCGAAACTGTGGCTGAGATGAACAACAAAGCTCTCCTCTCATTTATACAGTACACACACTCACACAAAGCCACACGCACACACACACTGTCCAGAAGCAATGCTGAATGAAGCTGGATGTCTGACTGAAGCAGACAGACGAGTCCCTTCTTATTCAGATGGGGGTCAGAGTTCATTAGGAGAGTCTGTGCCTCAGTACTCCACAGTCACTGCTTTGGTGTTGAGGTATTCCATGAGAGCATCCTCTCCAGAGGATGAGACCAAAAACAAAACAGTGTCAGTCAAACAATATTCACTGGTTAAATCTTTCAGGGTTACTGAGGAAAGAAAAGTTGCAGAGGGACAAATTGTGAGGTAAAGACATTAAGGCATGATACACTCCCCTCCAAAGGTATTGGAACAGTGAGGCCAATTCCTGTATTTTTGCTGTAGACTGAAAACATTTGAGTTTGACATCAAAAGATGAATATGAGACAAGAGATCAACATTTCAGCTTTTATTTCCAGGTATTTACATCTGGATCTGATACACAACTTAGAAGATAGCATTATTTGTAACGGAACACCAAATTTTTAGGTGAGCAAAAGTATTGGAACAGATAGACTTAAAATAGATTAAAGTGAATAAGACTTAATATTTAGTTGCAAATCCTTT
>NTHP01000234.1:522646-549001 GCA_003416845.1 Oplegnathus fasciatus
CAGTCGTAAAAAAAAAAAAAAACTCTCAGGTGTTAGGCATAATTTGGTGAGTGGAAAAGCAGGGTATGCATTTTGGTCTAGTTCTGTATCTAAATGGCTACCAGAAGAGAAAGTTGTAAAAAGTTAATGCAATAGTAAAAGGACTGAGATACCAAATGTATTAGTACTGTACTATAGAGCCTATGATTATAGGTTGTTTTTTTTGTTTTTTGTTTTTTTTTTGTTTACACGGAGAACCTTAGTGGTCTCCGTTCTTATGGGGGGAGGTGTGACGACTCTGTCTGCTTTGCCTGGTCTGCTTGTGTTCTCTCCTCCCCTTGCAGGTAGGCTGGCCACCCTCAGGTCGTCACCTGGGCTGATGAGCTGGCAAACCTACGATGCTGAGAGTCAGTCAGTCTGCTGGTCTCTCAGCTCCCACATGGTCTCTGGTTTTGGTTATGTTGTTTTGTCTTTTCTTTTAGCATCCAACATCTCCCTACACTATTTTCCACTCACTTCAACACTCACCTACATTACTGATGATACTGATTGTTCACATCTCATGAATTTAGTCTTTAAACAGCCTTATTTAATAAATTGGGTTTTTTTTTACCTTCAGCCTTGTGTATGTTCTCCCTTCTTTGTCTGAACTTGGAGCCAGTTCATGACAGTATTGTGTCGTTAAAAAGAGCTTTTCTCATTTTTCTTAATCTCAACTTTTATGCCAACATGGACAGTAAGATTTTCAAGTGCTTAGAAAAATGGAAATTGAGGAAGACTGTGTGATACTATCAAAAGCTCCAGAACACCTAATAAATGGCCCTTGTGTCAAGATTGTTTTGTCAACTACTGTTAAATGCAACTTTTCTTTTTTTTATAAACTCCTGGCTGCTCTTTTGCCTGTATTTCTTTGGTACTGGCTTCCTCCTCCCTCACTGACTGTTGTTGTTCTCACATTAACTCATTTTGTTTGGAGGCCACACTTTAAGATCAGTCTGAGCAGTAACATGTAGTTTCCACTTCCTAAGTAAGCCTACCTGCTTCAGTAAACTTCCAGAAGTTGTATTATATCCTTCCTCACATCTTTCCCCTCCTCATATGTAGTTCTGTGAAGGGGAGATTTTCTTTGACTTCATGGTAAAGTTTGCTTCATCTGTGGGACCTTTGAGTGGAGTGTGTACTTTAGACCGGATGATCTCACTTCAATTCAGTTCAGCATGGCTGGGCTCCAAGAAAGTGTCTACCATTTCAAAAAATTGGATCCAGCTGGTCTTAATTTGGACTGTCACTGTTTGAAAAGTTTTATTTCAGCAAACAATTTTAAAATATTATATTTCATATTTTGAATTTAGGTAAAGTCTGGCAGTTGAAAATACAAAAGATACTATTGCCCTTTGCATTTCAATTAAATAGAAAATCCAACATCTTCAGAAAACAACTTTTATTTATATTTTGTTCACATGAAGAGCAAGTTTCAAAAGCATCTGCAGCATTTCATCCCAGTGCAAAAACAAAGACAATCTGATTGGGTTTACTGTACATGTGGTACTCTACTACAATCCTCTCGTCAGACCAGCCATATCAATGATTCAACACCTTGACTGAGCCCTGTACCTGAAAGACATCAGCAACACTTGCCTCTGAAAGCTTATTGCAACTGACTTCACATGAACCAGTTATTTTCTAACCAAAATATGGTAGAAGATCAAAGTCCCACAGCCTCAAAGCTAATTAATTAGTCTGATTGCTGGAAGCTGGGAAAAAGTGTCCTAGACTAACAATAAAACAAAATAGTATGATCTAGAATTAACCAGGACATAAAAAGATGTGTATTTAACGGTAAATGCCAGTTTAACACATTATCATACTGTCTATGAAACTATGATGGACTGGATGGAAAAAATCAATGGCAATACTGTTGATAACCTCCAAACAGAACTAAACCACAATGAGATCCTTAAAAGTCTGACACACTCATTACTACTTTATCTTTTCTCCCCAGTTTGGAATGCGTAATTCTCTGCACTGTGATCCTTTATACTGCTAACTCCTACTGTTAACCTGGGGAGGGTGCAGACAGCCATGACTTTGATACACATGGTGTCTCTTGGTGTTTTTTTCACGCGCCGGGCTTCACTTCTGTCTGGTCCCCTTCCTGGATCCCACCCCTCTTTGCAGCCATTACAACCAACCAGTAGGAGTTACTAGGGTGGCAACAAACACACCACCCTTTTAAAGGTTTCCTACCCGTACGCAGGGCCAATCATGTTCACTGGAACGCATGACCAAGCCAGAGGCAACACTACTGGGAATTGAACCGGGATCTCGTGTGTCACCTTTGCGACACAAATTGGTATTCTTCTGAAGAACTTGAAAATCCTGCCAACACAGTTTTTACATAAAGGGACAAAGAAGCTTCAGAAGAAGATAATGTGACAACCAAAAACAGAGATGCAAGTCTCATGACCATGTTACAGATGTCCAAAGACAAGAAATCTGCAGTATATTTACTCAGTTATCCTGAATATCATGACAGTGATGGAGTGAAAAAGTAAGCTGCGCCACTTTAAATAAAGCTGTATTTAAATAAACTCTTGGAAAAAAGTTGAGGAAACATGTTTAGACACTCAATAAATAGTACTCTTCATTCTCAGCAACACGGCTGGTTAACATTGGTGTAACTTTAAACCTTCTGTATTTTTATTTGGCTGATGAGCAACAGCTTACTGAGCAGATGAGTCATGCCCAATATAGATGTTCTTCTATACACTTTGTAACTTCAATATGCACATTAGCCCTTAAAATACAAACATTCATCAGCAAATTACCTCCCTGGGATGGTCTAAGTCAAGACGTACAGTAAAAGTATTTGACCAAGACTCTTGACCTATTCTATGTGTACATTTTCCTCTTTACACTCTATATACATAACACGAAACAAATCTTAAAACGTTAAAAGTCAAGATGTTTAAAACATCAGTACATCCAAAACCGCAGGGGAAAACGTTGTAGGGTTGAGCATATTTACATTATAATTACAAGTTTACAAGCACACTGAGTTAAAGAATGAGTCTGTACAGTGACTGCACTGTAGGCAAAAAGGGATCAAAATAAAACTTGCTGATCAGAGCTAAACTGGGCTTATGACTGGTAGAGAAAGAGAGAAATAAATGAACATTTGGCTCCAGTGTGCACGGCCTGCTCTCACCTAAGACACATTGGTTGTTGATTTAAACCTGCACTGTTGTGCAGTACGCCATCTACTGTACACAGTGGGAAGGTTTTTCAGTACATTCAATTGATGCCAACACAAGTTTGGTATTTTCAGCTATCAATTAATCAACCAATCTTCGAGCCAAACCATGACTAATATAGTAAATGCTTTAGGTTGCACGAGTAACTAGAGTTCAGAATGGCAGGCGGCCGTTGTTTCTACACAGAACAAGGTAAGTTTAATTCTAAGAAAATTTTCATCACAAGTACCGGTAAATTCAACTTCTCATCGCTGAGGAATCCCTGACAGCTGCATCTACATATAACTGATGGTTGAGAGAAAGTCCAGGACTGACTGACAGCACATACATAGACTGTAATATTGACATTCTTCATACCTGCTCATTTCGAAGTGGCTATTACACAGCTCATACAGTTAAGTGCCTGAGAGCAGGCTGAGCGAAAGGAGTGTGGGGGAAGCATGATTGTCTGCTCAGGCATGAGGTTTAGATGAGAGCTGCAGAGGAGAGGTTTGGTCGACAGCATTAAGTGTGAGGAGTGTGTGTGTGTGTGTGTGTGTTTGCATCTGACAACTTCCTGTCAGACACACAATCAGAGCCACCCTGAGCGAGCAAATACAACTCACAGGACCAATCTCAGAAAATCAAACACCTTGTCCACCCAGGTAGAGCACAACCTCTGACTTTGATCAGTACTCTGGTCTGGATAAAGGGAGTTAGAGAGAGACAGTCCTACAATAGTGCAAACACTGCTGTTGTCTTGAAGACACGCCCCGGCTGCCTGTTCAAGGGGCGGAGACTTGATGGAGCGCATGCATTAGAGCCATTTTCGGAGCGTAGACAGGTTGTTCTCCATCCAGCGCTGGTTCAGCCTGATGGTTTCCAAAGCTTCCTGCACACTCCTCATCTGAGAGCCACGCTCCTTCAGACTGGAGAAGAAACCCTGCACCTGCACAACACACACAGACACACACCGAGGCGTTAGCCAGGTCAGACTTGACATTACACATTAACCGTTAATATTTTTCCCCTCAAACAAGCACACAGACCCTCAAATACACTGCAGCATAAATGTACCAAAAAAACATTAAAAACATACTTGATCGAGGTGTGCCTGTGTGGAGAACTGGGAGGTGACAGACTTGATGATTGTCTGGATGGCAAAGGAGCCCACGGGAAACCTACAGCCAAAAACGCTCATGTTGTTTCATCTTTTCATTGTTATGTGAAATAATCTTAAAATGTATTCTCAGTGATAACTTGTATGAAGCTGACAGGAAACACTTACTTCTCTATGAGGCGGTCCCAGTTCTCTTGTATAAAATCCCAGACAAACAAGTAGCCGGCGAAGCCGTTACACACGGTGCTGATGACCAACGGCAACTCCTGTGTCTGGATAACATCCCCCTTCAGACCAGCCTTTAGAATCCTGGATAGACCGTGGTAAGTGTTTGGGTCAAACAACACTGACACTCACTTTATTATCGTCACGTCCATACAGCATAAATAAAACAATAAAATGAAAGATCCCAATACCAACTTAGAATTAAGCCAAGAAAAAAAAAGGTTTTATCATGTCTCAAACATTGGCGATTTAGTAACTGAAGCTCTCAACTGTAAGCACAGTAACCAAGATGAATAAAACAATTTCAACTGAATACTTAACAGGGTAATTAACACATTTTATATGTACAATACAGTAATATCATGATGAGGAAAAAGTAAATGAAATCTTAATACAAATGCCAAATATTGGAGTAGGAGGAAATTTCTCAATTATGGTGCCATTTGTGTCTTTGTGCTCTTTATGAGTGAACAGTTCATCAAAAACATGTTTTTTACATAATGCCATGATGCTCGATCCTGGCTAGAAGCAAACACAAACACTTACCACACTATATGCCGTGCGTCCTGAGTGGATGCTAGGCCCCGTAGCATTTTTCGCTTCTCTGCATCATAGGTGACATGTCCATACATGTTGAGCAAAGTCGACCAATCTTCAGATGACTGAGCAGCCACAGTGAATACAACTTGCTGCAGGTCGCCTGGGATCCTACAGAAATATACAAAGGCATAAACATATTTTCATTTACAAGTGCACCAATTTTCAGTTTACTTCCTGCAACTCAAATGTCAGATACCAATTCAATCAACTCACATCCCCCCATCCCTGCTAAAAATGATTTCTAAAAAGATGTTTGGGCTGCTCTTCTCACCTGGCTGTCACTGTGACCCAGAAAAGCAACTCAGAAATAAAATATTTCCTGTGTGCTCTACGTACCGTGAGGTCCCGTTGGACTCGACATACTGTTTGAACACGGCTTTGGCTTGCTGAGTGCACTTTTCTTCATTCAGACTACAGGCCATCTCCAGCAGGGCTGAGCGCAGCTCCTGTTTAGACACACTCTCCTCCTCTTCCCATGTTTGATTGTCCATCAGAGAACCAAAATTATGTAGAATATAATTCTGTCATATGCAAGAAAAGAAATCATGGATACATTAGTACACAGAAACTGCTCACAAGAACATTTTAATCTTACAAATTGACAGATGAATTTTTTTTACAGCTTTAGCTTAGCTTAGATGTTAGCTTGTATCTTAGATGTCCTGACACAACAATAACTTGTAGCTAAAACTCACCAACATCTCAACTTCTTAAACAATGCAAAACCGGATATGAAAATGTTTGTTTCCGATTGATCAGACAGTTACACTGATAAAAATGTGTCATTTCAAGTGGTTTTGTTGAAGATATGAAAAGTATTGCATTTTGTGCTTTCAAGCTAGTGTTGATGTATTTTTAACAGTGCAGTTGATTTAAAGATTATACATGTAAGTAAGGTGTGAGTCAGTGATTGTTGTTGTTGGAAAAGAATCGCTTGAGCTTTAAATTTGAGGTTAAGTTCAAGGTTGTGTTTGGTAAAATTAATTTTTTGGTGTAAAACGTGTCATTATTAAGGCTAAATATTTACTGCTTAAACTTTACTATAAGTTACTTTTAAACGTACCACCTTATCCTAACTCCCAAACTAAAGCATAGTTATAGTCCACACATTGATTTAAAAAAAACTTTTCAAGACTGTAGATATTATGCATGTGTTTGACAGACACGTGGCTTAGTATCTTTATTCACAAAATGTATCGTGACCTAAATTTCTTAACCGTAAGTGAGTATGTGTGTCTGTGTGTGTGTGTGTGTGTGTATGTGTGTGTGTGTGTGTGTGTGTGTGTGTGTGTGTGTACCTTCATGCGGGCCACAAGAGCGTGCTCCTGTCTTTTGTCGAGCAGCCGGTTTATATTGTTGAGCTGTAACAAGGCCTCTGTCACAGGAGAAGTCTCAGTTTCATTGGGCATGTACTTCAACAGGTTGAGGACTTGATAGAAGGACACACGTCCCAGTCTGTTGACAATACGAGACAGTGAGGGAGAGGAAAGGAAGGTGGAGAACGAAATCTTTTTAAAAATCAAATACAGGAATTGGAAAATACTTCAGTTTTTTCTGTCACTGAATGCAATTCAAAAATCAACCATTTATGTTGTTTGCTGTACCTGGAGAGAGCAAAGATGTTGTGTATGAGCGAGGCTCGGTCCTCATGTGTAAGAACACTGACATTGTTGGACAAAGCATCTATAAGAGCAGCCCAGCCCTCATCTCCGTAGTGGACGATGTAGAAACCTGTGTTTCTGTAGTTCAACTTCAGCCACTTTACACTTTCAGGCAGCTTAAGCGTTTCTGAAAACACACACAAACACACAAAAATGCATCATTTGACCCAAGACTCTGAGACTTGATGTGGCAGGTTAATACTTCATGTTTTACCTGACTTGGACTTCAGAGTGAACACCTGTCTGCACTCAGCGGCCAAACTACAGCTGTCGTTCACGTACGTCACTGGAATATTCCACAAGCTGAAGGGAGTGAATAATACAGTTAGTGTTGTGGTGTGTTTCTATGATCTGTGCGTGTGATAATGTAACCCACCTGGAATTATGCGTGGCATTGTCAGACGTGAGCAGGAAGTGCTCCTGCGTGAAGGTCACCTGATTTCCCTTGCGGCTTACAGTGACCAATGGGAAACCTTTCTGTGACGTCCACGAGCTCATCATCTCTGACACATTCTGGTGCTGTGTCGAGACCTCGACCTGAAGACAGGAGGAGAAATCCAGAGTCATGTGCAGTTCCAATACATGTTCATTGTTTTTTTTTCTGAATATATGAAGATAACTGTGGGTGTGGTCTGAAACTTTGCAGCTGTATTCTGAAGATTTGTGGTAACAATTACAACAACAAAAAAACACAAGTGGGATAACTTCAAAAAGTCTTCAAAATCTAAACAATGTCTTTTGATAAATAAGCCAAACCTCAACATTCTCTATGCATTGTTGTTATCCTTTGATGTCCGCAAAATCCACTTTTCTTATTTTGCCGTTTAATTAACTTTTTAATACTAACAGACTTTTAGGAGTGGTAGAAATGTGGCAAACTAAGCAGGTGCACGTAAAGTATCAACAGGGGCAGCAGGGGGAAGTAATGAGTTGGCAGACTGCCGTTAAACTAAGGGCACTGGATTCAAGCCCTTTTGGCAGTAATTATCCAATCTACTGTCTGTATCTACAGTATCCTGTGCTCCGACTTCCCTTCAAAGGGGAGTAAGCAAAAACATCAACACTCTGATAGGGATCAATAAATTATAACATTATCACAGCTATTATCACAAGTCATTTACTGCCTTTTATGTTGCTGCCTGAGAGTTCTCTGTGATCACCCAATATGTGATGACAGTAAAACTAGCCAAATGCAGCTGATGTCAGGGAGAGTATATTTTAGCCAGATGGCTGGATGACAAATTACAGAGTGAAGTTAAAAATGTAGCCAAAGTGATAAACTACTGATGTGTGCTGTCCAAAAAACAAAAAGGCATACACACACACCTGTGTAAGGCTGTTCCAGAGGTCGTTAGTGTCCGTGTTCAATCCACTGAACTGTTTTAGGTATTGAATGATACCCTTTCTGAACTGTTGGTCGCCTGGCAGGGAGGCGTTCAGCATCAGGAGAATGGACGCACCCTGGAAGACAGAGGCACAAAGCATCTGTGATCAGACCCAAAACAGAGCACTAACTAGGGTTTATAAGTGAGTGTGAGGTCCAGTAGAGATAAAGGATATGGATGAATTAATGAACATTGCATCTATTTATCCACTTATATATTATATATAAAAGTGTACCTTTTCATAGGAGACGGAGTCAAACATCTCTTCCACCTGTTCTGGTGTATTAACCTCCGTTGACACGGCATGGGAGGAGTTTAGTGCATCTTTGTCCAAGGCTCTGAACCGCACTGCCAGGAACAAATTACCCTGCAAACACAGGACTTACTGCTTTATCTGTATAAAAATGTGCGGGGATTCATTTATGAGCCAGACATGTGAACTTACAATGTCCAGCTGGGGAAACACTGTCTGCAGTGATGTGTACTGCATGTAAGTGGCAAAGCCTTCATTGAGCCACAGGTCATTCCACCAGCTCATCGTTACCAGGTTTCCAAACCACTGCGACACAACATCAGACCTAGATTAGGACCTAGAGCACATTCACTGTCTGTGTTTCTTTCACAAACACACAGGCAAATACAACTACCTGATGGGCGAGCTCATGCGCTATGACGGAGGCAACTACTTGTTTTTCCAGGGGAGAGGACTGTTTGCCCACCAGCAGGCTGGTCTCTCTGAAAGTGATGAGTCCCCAGTTCTCCATGGCACCTGCTAAGAAGTCCGGGATGGCTACCAAGTCTGACAAAAGAGAGAGTGAGCACATCAGGGAGCGTAAAGAGGGGAAAAAAGAAAGAACAATTGAGGGGGGATAAAATAAGGTGCAAGTGCCTGTGTGTACTCACCTAGTTTTTTGAGGGGGTAGTTAATTTCAAAGAAGTTATTGTAGAACTCCAGAAGTTTGGAGGCTGTGTCCAGAGCATAGTCAGTGTGCTCCTTCTTCTCTGGCACAGAGTACACAGACACCTAGAGTACACAGACACAGATACACATCAAGACAGTTTATCAGCAACAACACAACCTCACTGAATAGTAAAATTTAAAAAATACTGCACTGAAAGCAAAAAGGAGGCATATCAGTGTCAGACCTACCAGAGTTTCTGAAACATTTCTGCTGATAGGGGTGAAGTTTGCAACGGTGAAGGCCACCAGGTAGGTGCTCATGTTGACACTGGTCTTTTCAAACTCATCTTGCATGAGGCCATTGGGAAGTAATGTGGTTTTAGCCTGAAACACACAGCAGAAGGACAAGATTACTACCAACCAATGTTGATAGTATACTCCAAACGAAATCCAATTTGGCATCTTCTCAGACTGCTGCAAGCAAAAACTAATACACGGTCTGTTAGCTTAACTGTACCCACGCTTAGAGCTTACGAGTCACAGCGGGAACAGGAATGACTCACGAGTTCCTCATAATATACAGATTGAGTGATATGACATAATGCTGTACTGTAAATTGTGTCTGTTTAAATGACACACATGACATTACTGGTCAGCTGCAGTCTTTTGGGGTAATAAACTCACCATTTTGCCAGTGAACATGACAACTTTTACTTCATTTGGTATACACTGCCAGCCTGATGGTAGTAACCACTGGCATCACATTGAGCCTGTCAATACTCACCATCTGTGCTGACCTAGTGACACTGTTTCTAGCTTATTAAATTAAATGATTCCATTATAATTTAATGTCCATTTACATTTTTGGTATGATCAGAAAGAATATTTAACTATTTAACTTGTACTTGGAAAATAAGCTGTGTCACACTATCAAAACAAACTGTAAATGCAAAATTAGAATCTGTTTAAGGTCAGTGTTTTAGTTTTAAATCTCAAATTGACCTGTCAAGCACTGCCAGCCCTTACATCAAATTCTCTGTAAATGCTGGAGTGGAAAGAATATGTCAAAATATGACTAAAATATGTTTCTACACTTATTACCATATTGTAAAAATAACCAGGACTTAACTAATGTTACCTTACGCATGTTGGAAAGACTGATGTGGTTTGGTTTTCTGCTGATTTTTATCAGGAAGGTGGCTTTGAAAGCTGGTTCATCAAAGCAAGGAAAGGCCTTCCTCGCAGACAGTGGCTCAAACTGGGTTGCAGCTAGGACACTGAGGACAAGAGGGAGATGAGCATGATCATGCTGAAATAGCAAATTAAATAAATGCTGTAAAATCAATGAAACAGCCTCCAATTTGAGTCCTTAACTGTTATTATTACAGCGCTGCTTTGTTAGCGTCTGCTCATGAGCTGAGCCAAAGGTCACAAACTTAGCTGTCAAGACACATGATCCTCTCCATACATTTTTATAAAGTAATTGCTCTGCAGCATATCTTTCGGCCGTTGTGAAGTACTTACAGCACAGCCAATTAATCAAGTGTACCTTTTCTCTCCATCTTTATCGGTGTATGAGCTGTTGTAGAAACCGTCATAGGTGTGTGAGAGGTTGGCAGAGTAATCCAGGGTCAAAACACAGTACTGGCCTGTCTTCTGCTCCTCAGACAACTTAACAGCTATCTGTTGATTGGGTTTGTACTCCAGTACAGTCACATCACTGGCCTCCCCATCACCCAGCTGGAAGAGAGAAAGTTACTTATTCTAAGTTAATTATTATCAGGTACAAATGAATATGTATACAGTTCTGTACATCTAGTCAGACAGGCTTTCACGTCACAGAATGACAACTAAACCATCTAAACTCTGTCATTACACACTGTCTTCAGCACACAAACCCCTTCCAATCCCACCTTGAGAGTAGCTTTGGTAATGTTGAGATTAGCACTGTGCAGGACAATGCGCTTGGTGTTGTGAAGCACAGACATGTTGATAACAGTGCGGCCGGTGAAGGTCATTTTGTCGAGGTCAGGGTTTAGGGTGAGGTCATAGCTGAGAGGACGTATGCTTTGAGGCAGCCGGAGCTGTGCCCATGGAAACAGTTCGCCATTTGTGGACTTAGGGTAGACTGGCTCGAAGGGAGCGGTCTTGTTCTGCTTCCGACAACCCGTCTGCAGAAGGATGGTGGGTTGGGGTCAGCCAGGGAAATACAGAGAAATTAAAAAGGGAAATAATTTGACAGAGATATCAGCATAATGTGTTGAAAGAGTCAAGCTTAGCTATCTACACATGGTCACAAAACCTGCTTAAACAGAACTAGTGAATGTTTTTCTTACCTTGGTAAAGGTGCATCCAGGTAAGAAGTACAGTACCATGGTCATAGAGGCCACTATCACCAGGAATAACACACACACAACCATGGTACGGGCTGAGGGCCGTGAGCATGACCTGAGACCAAAAAGAGTTAACATTACTTACTTAATTTCCAAATACAGAGTGAAAAGGAGCTTAAGTGTTTATGAAAAAGCTGTAAATAGTGTTGCTGCGGGGGACAGCACACAGCTTCAGCTTGGTACTCTGTTGCTCAGCTGACTAACACCCTTTTCCATGCATCTTAACCTGTAAATGTTTGGGCAATTTTCTTTATCTGCATCACGTAGGAACTGAAGCTTGATTATATTTTCTGTGTAAGACTTGAGTAGGCAGTAAACTGTCACATAAACAGTCATAGATATTAATTCTATGCACCCAGTTACAGTAGTATGAACCAGGGCTGCACAATGATATTAAACAAGTATTTTGTCTGTCATTTGTTGGTCTGGAAATACCATTAAAAGGTTCCCTGAACTGTGTCATCGTTACAGATGTTTTGGTCTTTCGTTATGACAGGTTGAGTGATTAAAAGGATTTGTCATTAAACACTGAGGTGCACCAACTCTTTGGCAGGGGTGGAAATAATGAATTACATTTACTCTTGTTACTGTAACAAAGTCGCGTTTTTTTGTACTTGTACTTTTTTGAGTATTTTTAAAAATCGGTAATTTTACTTTACCTACATCTACCTTAATTAATCACTGATTTTATGCACCACCCTGCGAGCACGTCAATTAACTAAAATCAAACACACCCACGATGTTGCATGACCAACAGGTTGCTGTTTGCGACAATATTCCCTGTCAGCTTGTGACTGCAAAGACTCATTCAGCTCAAAACTTTTTGAATTGGAGGAGCACAGTGGGACAGAGAGGCTGAGTGAACTGGTTGTAGACTTTCAGAATGCTGTTCAGTGCGCTACACGTTGTGCAAAAACTGTGCAGTCTCTCCTTTGCTTTAATATCAGAGTTTATATTTTTTATGCAGCTCCGCGTTTCCTGCTGTGCTGTCCATAGACTTTTTATTTATTGTCGGCCATTTTTGTTTGATGGTCTGAATTTAGTCTTCTCGTCTGGTTGGTTCTTTATAATTTAGTAATTTATAATTGATAATCAGTTGTATTCACAGGTTGCAAAGAGCGTCTATAGAAAAGGAATTTATCGTTGGTTTGGACATCAGGGCTCATGTTGCTGATACAAGCTAATACGTTGACATTTAATGCAATTTATTTTTGTAGCCTAAACGTGTTCTTTAATTTAACAGTAGTATCATTTGTCATCTTAAAACATTGTTTCCACACCCCCCACCTTCACATTTGAAAATGTAACGCAGTAACGTTTACTCAGAGTACATTTTAACTGATCTACTTTTTACTTTTATCTAAGTACATTTTTACAAAAGTACTTTTACTTTAATTGAGTAAAACTTCTTTAAAGTAACAGTACTTTTACTTGAGTAAAGTATTCCAGTAGTCCTTCCATCCCTGCTCTTAGATATAATTCATGCTTTATTGACATTATCTGATCAGAAACCAATGACGATGGTGCCTCTATACTTAAAGAATTTTTGGCATCTTGCTTAACATGGATTTGTATCTTTACCGTGCAACTGTAACCACAATGTTTCTGACAGGATGTTGAATGTAGCTGCAGTTTCAGGAAATATATATGGTTATACATGATTACCTATGCAGCACTGTTTTGAGACAAAAGTGCCGCAACCACACAGGAAAAAGATTTTTTATGCAAACACAGCCACCTATTTGATGACATTTTCCGTGCATTACCTGGGTGGAGCCTGTCTGGTGTAAGGGGAAGAGCTGGACCTGTGAGCAGAGCTGCGATTCATGAAGGACATGCCCAGCAGACGGGCTGAAGACTCGCAGTCCTCCTCATCCTCGTCCATGTCATTCTCTCCCAGGCCTCGCACAAGCAATCGTGAGCTACGAGGCTCGTACACTGCCTCATCTGGGTCAAGAGCAGGAAACGTCTAGAGAGAGCATGTACAGTACACTGCGTTATTCTCCAGTTAAGCTGTGCAGTGTTTCCCATATAATGTTAATAACTGGATTACCTTCCCAGGTAAATTAATTAGGAGAGGGTAAGATGTCATATGCGGAGGCGGAGAGGAGAGTTAGGGCAGAGACAGGAATAATGGAAAATAATCAGGACAGTGAAGGGTCTGTCAACAAAGAACTGGGCACAGATGACAGGTCAGTCATAATGATTGGAGAGCGTTAGGGCTGGGTTTTTTTTTTCAAACAAAATCTTCAACATAAGTGATGCAAAGGGGAATGACATTTATGAGAGGGTTTGTTGGGTGTCAGACAGTGAAGGAGATTAGAGGTAGTGGGGACTTGGAGACGAACTTAATGTCTATAAGATTTTGTTTATGAGGATTTAAGGTACAGTATGTCTGTACTAACAGAAGCTGAATGGGGAAAATGGGTCATTGTAGCTCTAAAGAGAAGAATATTAGTACTATTAACACACTGAAGATACAGCATGCTAAAAAGAAGTTCCTTTTTGCTAGAAGTAACTCTCATAATGTTGACTATAGATAGTTTCAGATGACAGATCTGAAATAGTACCGACCAGTGAAAGATGTACTAAACTGAAAGCGTGCAGATAAGCATCTTTGGCTACCCACAAGTGTCGCCATCCTCAAATTAACTGATCCTCATTATTTTGTTCTCTGCTCTGTTCACATGATCAGATTTAAAGATGAAAGTACTTGTGAGAAATGCGCACAGTGGTCCAAAATATGCATTCTGATATATGCAAATTATTATTTCAAGGCTTGTCCTTGAAATGAAGGCGTGCATAGCATGCATGGCACAAGACGACATGTGCATACCGGAAATGCAGTGGAGTCTTTGGCCAAATCCACAACATCAGGCTCTTCTTCAAACATGCTGTTCTCAATCATGTTCCTCGGCAGGTTGGCTCTCTCTAAAACACACAGAGGAAGAGAAATCAGAGAGAGGATTCTCAAAAAGGGGAAATGAGAGAGGTGAGAGAGAGAGAGACAGAGTCATAATGGTTATATACATTGACACACACACAGTACTGTATGTTAAAATATGTGCTGTGTTTTTGGAGTTTCAGAGTTTTCCACAAAAGAGTAGTGGCAACAAGCCATTTTCAACACAAAGGCTTGTTATTGTCACCTAATGTGCAGGCAACATGATGCCTTGTTTAACAAAGCACTGACTGAGTTACTTCAGCTTCCTGTTAATAAACCTCCTACAGTATTCCCTGGTGCTTTGACCTACATAGAATGGGCTCATCAGGCTGGTGATAGCTACTTTTTAAAGCACTGATATCACGAAATCTGTTGAGAAATCGCTGTATTTCCTTCACAGTTCATTCATTTAACTGCAGTGCCAAAAAACAACTGACAAAGTGCCATCAGAATAGGAAAAATCTGTCACATGCTACTGCAGTTTACAAAAGCCCACATTTCCACAAACTAACCTGCGTCTTCAGCATCATGACAAGAGTTATGCCTTGTCTTACAAACTCCATGTGATTTTGTGGCAGCCCAATTCTCCCCTCAGTAATTTTTTAAACAATCAGAGGCATGTTCAACTTCCTAATTCAATAATAACGAAAGTAGCAAAATGCTATGCAGTGCACGTCTCCCGTTTTGCTTCACGTCCCACTCATGCTTTTACAGGCTAAAGACAATGCATTTTCAGTCTCAGTTGGTGATGGGTTTGAGCGGAAAGCACCAAGAGACAGTAAACACCAACTGAATACACAGTGTTCATACAGAAGGAATGACACCAAACAAAGGTGAGCTTTAGCTCCCCAAAGAAAGACAAGAGTCCAGAAATGCATGAGGTGAATTTAGTTCCTAGTCTGTCCTGTACAGTGTTTCTGATATGACTGTATGGGCTGCCACCATGTCTCTGTCTGGACTACATTACTGTGATATGAATGTCTATTAATAGGCTAAGAGCTAAGTAGTAGGTAATGTGTAGTGCAAAGGATGATATGATAAAAATAAGACCCATAGAAAACATAATTAAACTGGACTGATAACAGCTGTGGGATATTGTTGGGATATTAAAGTTATTTCATATAAACAAGATGACAGAGGCAGCTGATGTGATGGTTATCATCCAGATTAAAATCAGAAAACACACCAGGCACACGTGAATAACCATGAACACCGGTACTTTTGTCAAAGCTTGAATGTAAATGCAGCAGTAAGGCACATTATCTGCTGACGGCACACTTCCTGTTTTCTCAAAACATGTATCAGCGCTACCTTAGTGTCACAGAAATATAGTTAAATATATGTGTCTGAGTTTGACAGGTGTGTACACTAATTCAGCCCAGGTAACAGACAGAAAACAGACACACAACATAGAAGCAGAGTACTGAGTCACAATACTGTTATTGGGAGGTTGGTCATTAAAAACAAAGGGGAAGGAAGCATCTGCTAATGTGGTCTCATCCTTATCTGATCAAAATGTGATTGTGAAATGTGAATTTGGGCTTTTACTAAAAAAATCACTAAGTCACACAACTAAACACACACACACACACACATACAGAAAACAAGAAGTCTAACTGCTGTGATTTGGGGATTGATTTTTCCAGGTTGAGACCAACCGAGGAGAAAACTCAGCTTTCTTGAGAGCTGTAATAGTGTGAGCACTGGCCTTTTTGTTTGTTTTAATAAAGCCCTGGACGCCATGGGACCATAGCTGAGGTTATAAAGCAGCTGGCTGCTGTTTGCCTCTCCACACCAAGACAAAACTTAGCTATCATCAAACCAACAACTGGGCAAACAGTGCTGCTGACAACTTGAGTCAGTGGCATACTATGTTTCTGTCAATAGTCTCAAAACAGCCAGTGTTTAATCTGTTAAAAATCTGTTATGGGCTTTGTTCAGTTCAAATGAAGTCAACATGTTACATAAGTAAACTACAAGATTCACAAATAGCCCATTCTGAGTTGTGTTTATGGGGAAGAGACAGTCATGTACAGTAAAATGTTATCATCCCACTGCAGGACAACAGACTGACACTGCGATTAAGTTAGCTTCTGAGAATCCCCCAACTGTAAAAAAGAGACCAGTCACTCAGAAAACATAAAGATAGCTTTCATTTAGCTTTCCAAAAAGTCAAACCCAGCCCTCTCAACATGTGTCCTCGGGTGAATGTCACTGCCAGTGAGCTTGCTGCTAATGTCCCGTAGTTATTAGCTGGCCTGCTGCTGTTAGCTCGCTCTTACTGTACCTACCATCTTCCTTCCTTACCTGTGCTGTTGCTGTCAAATGGATCCATGGTGGGAGATCGTAATCAGCTACTCTCGTCCAAAACAAGGGACCCTCTACACGTTTACGGCAGCTCGACAGACGTGATAATTTTCTAGCTGGCCACAACCCACCGCAGGCTATCAGACGCTCACAACAAACAGCAGCCTATTCTCACTGTACCAACGTTAGCTACGTAGTTGCTAGCTTGGAACTAGCCAACTTCTGACAATTGTAACTGACTGAAAGACATTCAGTTAAAGCTGACGTTAGCTGATTTCCATAACTTTATCGCCCATAGCTGTTTTGTAGGCTAAACATGAATACAGCGGAGTGGTGTAAAAATATCGAACCTTACGCTAAAAATATGTAAACAAATCTTACTCTTACACGCTCGGTGAACTAAAGACCGAGCGAACGACACTTTCCTTCCTCCCCGACCAGTTGTTGACAACCTCCCATCGAATTACAATGCTGGCATCCTATTGGATGTTACTACCGGGGGGCGGGGCTAGAGCACGCACACACATGCTTATATTTTATTATGCTTGTGAGGACATTGTATTGTTTTACATTCATTCCTCAGAGGTCAACCATAACCGTTACATGCTTAACCTCAACCCTTACCTTAACCTCAACCTATTTACAGTTCTTACCTTGACCCTAAAACCTGAACCCGCAAATAAATGGTTTAAATGACGAATACCAAACACACATACAGACACATACTCTTTTTTACCACACTTGTGAGGACGTTTCATTGTTTTGTGTTCATGTCTAACCTCAACCTTAACCTATTCATAGCCCCATACCCATTCTTACCATAACTTTAACACCAAGTCTTAACCACAAAATAAGTAGTTAATATGATGAATACCAAGCACACACACACACACACACACACACACACACACACACTCGTATTTGTTACCTTCTTAGGACCTCCTAAAAATGCCTATCTTGTTAGGACCGTACTTTCTAGACATGGTAGAAACATAGGAATTACACCCCTGAACTTGAAAAAAAAATCTATGTAAATAATATCACTTCATATTTAGGATATTAATTGAGAAAAAGAAAATTACTATTTTCAAATTACCACATATTTTTATTGTACTTGTTAGGCCCGTTCAGTACACAGAGTGCAGACACTGGTTGTATTTTACAGAAGGATATGTTTCAGTTAACACAACAGACACAGAGATGTCAGGAGGTACAACGAACCCTTTAATTGTCTATTTAAGGATCAATTTACACAGCATTTGTACGTCACTTTGGAATGGATCTCTCTCTCTCTCTCTCTCTCTCTCGCACACACACACACAGACAACACAATATTTATGATACACACACGACTCCTCACACACACTACTGCTGCTCAGCTGCCAGTTCTACCAATTATATTTTTTGTTTTTTGTTCTAATAAGTCCCCTACAAAAAACAAATAAGTCCCCTGGAAATTTACAAAATGCTTTTTAATATACAAAACTGCCAACTCTTCATTGTCAACCTCATTACAATTTGTAAATAAAAGCACACATACAAATTCAAAAAAAGTTAAAATATCCCCTCTGTGGCATCTATCAACCATCACCTCTCTTTCTGCTGCCTTTCA
This sequence comes from Oplegnathus fasciatus, assembly GCA_003416845.1. Lineage (NCBI taxonomy): Eukaryota > Metazoa > Chordata > Actinopteri > Centrarchiformes > Oplegnathidae > Oplegnathus > Oplegnathus fasciatus. The sequence continues at coordinate 541,007 of NTHP01000234.1, forward strand.
CTTCATTTGCTTGTTCAGCCAGTTTCTCAGAGTCTCTACATTCCTCTGAAACCAGCGAACATTTTTCTGCACGTTGTCCAGGGCAACCTGAGTAGCTCTCAGCTGAGACGCCTGTTCTTTGATGGATTCAAAGAACAACTGCACCTGGGGGTCAAACACACATTCAAAGAAACAACTGAAAATAAGACTAAAAAATGTAAATGCAGAGACATTTCCTCTTTCAGCTAAAGTCACAATTATGCTTGCAACAAGGTTAGCATTCATTTGTTAGGGTTTTATAGAAATGTATTTTTAGATCAGTTCCACGCTATTTTACAACTAAAAAATATTTTTGTAAGGGTCTGAGTACAAATGCAGGTGCAAAACAGGTTAGGTTTCTCAGACATTACCATTTTAAAGTGTTTTTTAAGATTACAGTATTGCACAGTGGTAGATTTTATCATTAATTATCATTAAAACTAATGTTGCTGACATTGCCAATATCAACAGCATGTTGAAATGATGGTGCGTCTCTAAAGTGCCTTGCAAAATAAAGATTAGTTCAAGATATAAGAGCACATTTACTTCAGTGAGTTCATCTGGAGATGAAAACTGGCCAGTGGTGCCAATGATGATGTTTCTTATACAGAATGAGCCCAAATGGAACCTGCAGAGCAGAAAAGACAACAGAGAGGACAGTCACAGACTCACATCTCTTCCTACATATGCACACACTGTGATTTAGGGCTTTCATAGTTGTGGAATCAACTACCCAGTGTGTTGCTTGTGGTATAATCAGGTCTTTACCAGATCAAAAACCTGTTCCACTTGTTACTGAACAGCGTGGAAGCCACAAGAAAGGCAGGTCTTACTGATTTACACAACGTTTTTGCATCACAACACCAGCTAGATATTATTGTCATGTCTTAAAAAGGTAAGGAAAAATACATTTTCATGGCATCACATGGTCTGACTTATAGTAGTAAGTCATTCACAGTGTCTCCATTATGTTGTACTGACTTTTGAACCAGAGTGTCCCAGTTCTTTTTGACAAAGTTCCAGGCAAGGTGATGTCCCTGCGGGTTCCTGGCCACCATCAGGATGAGAGTGGACAGGTCCTGGGATCGAATCACCTTCCCTTCCAGACCCAGCTCCAGCAGTCTGCAACGCAAACACACACATTATAACCCGCTCTATTAACGCCACATTATCTGCCAAGACTTGAAGAGCCTCCATTAAAAGTTGTTTAGCATATCTGTAATATCAACACAGAATAAATATTGGATATTTGTTGGCAGCAGTACTGTGATACAATACCCCATGTTTGCCACATGGTGGCAGCATTAACTCTGTGATGTAATAGGGAGAAGACGTACCTGTGTAGTTTGTCTGTGTCTCTGCTGCAGGACAAGGCAAACAGTATTTTGCTTTTTTGTGCTGCAGAGAGGGATATGTTGTATGTGTGTAAGAGTGAGGCCCAGCCATGATCATCCTGAGCTCCAACTGAATACACTGTCACTGCCACATCAGTGGGCAAGCTGGGGTAAACACAAGCAGAGACATGCATAACAGGGACACGATGAAATATCAAATTAAATGGTTCAGCCTAGCACTGGGAATAGCTGCTGTTTATGTGAATAACTCATAATGGTGTGTGTTAAAATATAATTCAGACAGACATACTTGAGTGTACCGTTGGACTGAAGCCAGTCTTTGAAGCTCTGACGTGCCTGCTCCAGACAGGGAGGGTCTTCCAGGTGGCAAGCCAGTGACAGGACCTCTGATCTCAGCCGTCGCTCTGACACAGAGCCACTGTCGCTCCACGTCTGCTGGTCAATGACGGCGCGGAAAAATCGCAGGATGTACCTCTGCACCAAAGCACACAGACAAACAGCCTCTCGCATGAAGTTAAGCTGCATTTCATACTGACATAAATATCACACTAAATGTGTACTCTTGTCTTCTTACCCCCAGGTTGCTTGTTAGTTCAAACTCATTCCTTTTCTCAATCATCCGGTAAAAGGTCTCCAGATAGCCCAGTCCCTCGAGGAGAGGCACAGTGTGGGTCTCCAATTGCAGGTAACCAATCAGGTCTAAGGCTTTATTGAGCGGTAGATGACCTGCACTGTAGAGACATACAAGAATATTTGAAAGGTTAGTTGCTATTTCAGGTGGGATAATCAAAGCTGTTTTGTTTATGTGTAGCTAGAGACATACAGATATATACACACATATATATATGCTTACGTGACCAATTGAAAGGCATTGTGTATCAATTGAGTCCTGTCTTTGTAGCTCAGAGCCGTGTGGTTATCCCAAAGTAGTTTGGTGATCTCGTCCCAACCACCGTCCTCGTAATGAACCACATAATAGCCTGTCATGTCAGTGTTTACTTTCACCCAGCTGACTTCCTCTCCTATATGTATGCTGTCTAAATAAGACATAAATAGCAAAAGAGATGATATAAAACAATATAATGGCAAAGCAAAAAATAAGATATGTATGATTTATATTTTGCACATTCTCTCTTCCCTGCTACCTGTGTGTGTTGTCATCAGGTGTCTGTGGATGGTGCTGGAAGCATCTGTCTTGTATGTCACAGGGATATGCCAAAGGAAACTATACAAGAAAAGAGAGCATCAATTTAAAAATGTAAAATCTGTTTAAAATTTATACCAGAGAGTGACTTAAAAGTAAAGTCTTGGTAATAATGGATGAGTAGCTGCAAGAGTAAAACCGAAGAGTAGAAGAGCAACATAGAGTGTGAATAGAACAGTAAACTAAATAGTACAAGAGCATGTGCATGCTCACCCCTGTTGCAAAGTGGACCAGAGAGGGTCAGAAGGCAGCACTGTCCTCAGGAACCTGTCCTGTCTAAGCAGCAGATGAGGCCCCTTCCTAGTTACAGTTACCAGAGGAATACCCTTCTGCAGAGTCCAAGTGTTCATCAGGGCTGTCAGGTCCAAATGTTCTCCTGCAAACAGGTACTGTAGGAGACAATCGGACAACACACACTATATCAGAAGGTCAGAAAATAATTTTGTAAACAGTGTGAAATTCTTAAGAGGAAACCCATGAGGAGAGGTCAGCGAGATGATGTTTAAATGTTTACTCACTGCATTCTTGGAGGCCTGGCTGCTGCTATAGCAGTGTTTTCCTGAGATGAAGTCCTCCTCTGAGCATGTCTGAAAAACAAAATAAAATTGAACAATTTTTTTCCAACATAAATTTCTATTAAACCATCATTTTGCAAATCACATGTGCCTTAAAATGACCATAGTACATCATAGTGTTAGACTTTGAATGCGATCTTTCTACCTTCATGGCAGCTGTTGGTTACAATTAAATTCTGTGCAGTAAGAAAATAAACTTGCTTGAGATCGGTAATCCATCACAATGGGCACCATGTCTGCTTTAATTTCTGTCAATGTTTTGTTATCGATGCATGGCAAGGTGGTGTATTCTTTTCAAATCACTTACAATTGCATCACTGGGCGAAGATAACATAACTCTGATGGCAATAAAAAAACAGACACAATGTTCACTTTGATTCATTACCTACTTTAAGCAACTTTCAAGCCTCAGCAAATTGATTTATGCTCCATAATGAAATGGATGGAAATGAATGGGAAACAATGACTGTCTGGAAGGAGGGAAAACACTTATCAAAAATCTAAAACACTGCAGCGTGCAAATATACAAGATTTATAATATATGGGCTAAAAATGACAAAGGACTACACAGTGAATGTCAAAGTAATGTAATTTGTGTTTGTACATTGGCTAGACTGTCCCACAGGTCCTGGTTGTGTGCATTTCTGTAGCTGTACTTGCGGAGATATCGTACTATCCCACTCTGGAACACGTCATCTGTCAGAAAGTGTCGCAGCATGTGCAGGATGCATGCGCCCTGGTGGGAGAGAGAGGAAAGGTTTATCTAATCAGTGTGGCATGACAGGTTATGCTGTAGGTTGGTATCAAAGCGGTTTGAATGTTGTTAGTCATAAATCTGAAAAAGATTCGATTTTCTGTTACAATATCAATAAAAAGATCAATAGTTATGCAGTCACAAGTGTGTGTTTAGAGGCTGTTTTCCAGCAATGTTAAACATGGCCGGGCCAATTAGAACTGAGTAGCAGAAATATCAGTTTTTTTATTGACAGTGTTGTGAATTTGCACAGATAATAAACTCATTAATTGTCATTATCAGTTGTGTAACCTTCTTTGTGACTGAAGGCACAACACCTGTGGGAGACTGAAAGCATACCTTGTCATAGGAGACTGTGTCAAACATCTGTTTGATCTGAGTAGGGTTCTCTGCTGGGCTGGATATTGGCCGAGAGGAGTTCAGTGAATCATGACCGACTGCTGCAAAACAGGTGTGCAGTAGATATTCCTCCTGCAAGATTGTGCACAGAACAGGATCATCAATGCCCTCTCCTAGTCTTAATATTAATTTACCACTATTAATCAATTAAGTCCATTCTCAGATTAACCAAAGCACATACCACTTTGAGGTCGGGGTAGGTGGCCTCGACTGAAATGTACTCCATGTATCTGGCAAATCCTTCGTTCAGCCAGATATCGTTCCACCACTCCATCGTCACCAAGTTACCAAACCACTGCAGGCCAGATGAATTCTGAATTTCAGCATTGGCTATTTATGTAATGATCTGATTTATGAGCATCTGAACTACTGAAGCTAAACAAACACTTCATTCTGTACGTCATTAGAGGGCAGACACAGTGTCACTCTCTCACCTGATGGGCGAGCTCATGGCCAATCACCATAGTAACCCAGAGTTTATCAGAAATGGAGGATGTGAGGGGATCAAACAGAAGACTGGTCTCTCTGTAGGTGGTCAGACCCCAGTTCTCCATCGCACCAGACTGGAAGTCCGGGATGGCTATCAGATCTGAAAGAGGGAAAACACAGGTCAGGGGACAGAAAGTGAAAGAGGAAAAAAGAAAAAAGAAATGCCTTGTAGCATAGTTACAGAAAAACTGAACAAAGCGAACCTTGTTTGGGTAGAGGATAGTGGATGTTGAAATACCCCTCATAGAAGTCTAGCATTTTGACAGCAACCTCCAGGGCATAGTGGGTTTGCAGCAACTTCTCAGGGGCTGCATAGACGGACACCTACAGATACGCAGAGTGCATGAAAAACAAAAAAAAGCAATAACGTTGGCAAGAAATGGCAGAAATTCAAATATGGTCAGGGAGGCCACACCTGCACCCCAGAAGATGTTGTTGCAGTGACAGATTTGAAGTCACAGATGACAAAAGCTACGAGGTACGTGCTCATCTTTACACTTGCATCAAACTGGTCTTCAAGCAGGCCGTCGTTTACTTTGACTGTCTTCACCTGAAAGACGCAAACAATTTATTGTAGGCGATTTTCACAGACATCTCAACATGTGTGATAACTGGCATATATGCAACACTCACTATAGGCATGTTGGACAGAGAAATGTACTCTGGACTCCTCCTGATCCGTACGGAGAAGTTTGCTTTGAAGCTTGGCTCATCGAAACAAGGGAATGCCATCCGAGCACTCGTAGGCTCAAAGTGGGTTGAAGCTAAGGTTCTGAAAAGAGACATCAGAAGACACTTGCTCTATTGTATAGACAACAGACTATATGGTTTGAACCTCCTTTAAGTGTAGGATATTTTACCAAGCTTTGAAACAATCTATCTGGTCTTACCTGGTCTCTCCCGTGCTGGTTCTGTAGGTGCTCTTATAGAAGCCATAGAAGCCTTCAACAAGTTCTGCCCCAAACTCAATATACAGAAAATACTTTTGCCCACTGCTGAGCACCCTGGGAGAGAAAATACCAATCTGCTCATGGGAAGGGTTATGAAGAACTGGAAGAACCTATGAAGAGAAAAGCAGAATATATCCAAGCATTTCCAGTTGTATTTTCTAGTCATTAAATGCTGATGTGAATAAGAAAAAGAAAGAAGTTGGGTCCAATGTAAGTGACAATGATAAATAACCTGTAGCTCTGCATTTATAGCTACCTGGTCAGACAGATGAGCAAAGTTCTGGTCCAATATGGTGGCCTTGGAGATCTGCAAACCCTTGCTGTGTAATACAACCCAGTTTGTGTTGTTCTGGACATCAATCTGGATCTGCACTGAGCCAGTGAAGCTGAGACTTGTGAGGTTGGGGTGCAGGAGGAGGCGGTAGTGAAGAGGAATGATGTACCTGAGATAAAGAAATATGTGTTGTTTTTTTAATCAGAGACTCAAAAACGGAGGTCCACCAATTTTCTTGTCATTTTCCTGTATGTGGGTATGAAACAAAAGCAGTGTGAAGGGTACCTTGGCAGGCGAAGACGGCTCCAAGGGAAGGACAGATTATCAGTACCCAAGGGAGGCTGTTCTCCTGCGGGGTGAGGAGGGCTTGATGCCTGTTGTGAACTCTGGGTGGGCTGAGATCCAACCACATGGAATAGAGACAGCACTAATAGCCTCACCACAAACATTGTAGAGGAAATGTCCTTCAACCACTGGTTTAAAAAATGAAAAAGCTAAACGTGTGACAGGCTGACAGCTAGTATTGAACTTGGTCACATCCCAAACACGAGGAGCGACGAGGGAACACCGGATGTGAGTGCTGAGTGCCTGCTGGGATGATCTGTCCAGATGTCACACTGAATCAGAATATGGCTGAAACCTGAAAGACATTAGAGAAGGATTAAAAACACACTACATACATCTCTCAATTAAAAAGCTGTTCTTCCCGTGTTCTAGCAGAGTCCAGTCAGAAATGTTAAGATTTACTGCCTCACCAATAGAAAACTAACGTCTTCCTGCCTCTTCCCACCGGGTTTATGGTCATGGTTATGGTTTCAAAGGTCACAATTACTCTTATAGCTCTTAATGTAGCAAACCCCATCTTATTTCACCTGTTTCTACTCCGATATTCATGTTTACGAGGTGACAGTTTTGGACCTTGAAAGCATCACATGTTTTCTGTTGAGTGAGCAGTTCATTCAGGCTAACTGAGCTGTGTTGAAGTTTTAGGTCCCAACCACGACACATCTCAGCCTGAAGGAGACTCAAACATGTGATAAGTGAACCACATGATTTTCCATGCGGACAAAACAAGATGAGGACACAGCTATAACTGTAAGGTGACAACAGCTGCTGGAGCATAGCTGCAGTTCAAACCAGGCTGCACAGGCAGCAGGCTAGTTGTGCTGCACCATGCTGTTAAGATGAACATTATAGTTAGTTACAGCAACCCACGAGTTCACCAGAATTCTAACTGATTGATATAAAGATGGCAGTTAGTGAAGAAATGCTTGTCTTGTCTCTGCTTTAGAGGTCATGTTTTAACAGAAATATATTAGCTGCAAATGTCAGAAAGTTTTACCTCGATCATTTTGGCTTCATCATCCTTCCTTCATGTCCCTGAGTTTCACTTTCTCTTCTCAGCTCCCGCCCACTGCTGAGGCAAAAAAAACACCAGTGTGTGTGTGTGTGTGAGAGAGAGAGAGAGAGAGAGAGAGACAATGTAGCTTCACATGTTAACTTAGATAAATAATCTCATGTAATGTCTAGAGGATACAGAGGCTGATGTTAGTGCACTATAACTGAGTTATTGTGAATAAATGTTACTCTATCAGATCTATACTGGAACAAATACAGTATGTCACGCAGACAACAGTTTCTCTCTTTAGTGTGTGTGTGTGTGTGTGTGTGTGTGTGTGTGTGTGTGTGTGTGTGTGTGCAGGTGTACCCTACAAGAGCGTTGTCTAATGTTCTGGGTGTGTTGATATGATCAGCGTCTTACCTCAGATCTAACAGCCGTAGGCAGGTGTGTCTCCAGTTGTTCAAATGACTCTTCACTGACTTTCTACTGTCCACATTACTGTCCAGTCCTCAGTTTTCTCCTCTTTATAAATACAGATAAAGCCTCATTTGTGTGAGAGCTCACACTGTCTCCCTCTCTTTCTCTCCCTCTGTGTGTGTGTGTGTTTGGGTTTGTTTGTGTGTGTAGGTGTGGGC
>NTHP01000234.1:550628-570674 GCA_003416845.1 Oplegnathus fasciatus
GGGGTCCATTGTTAGTATAAGGTCACAACAATGAGACATGTCAATCACCCATAATGCAATTCTCTTGGCAAAGCCAAACCGCATGCCCCCATTTCACACACTCACATATACACAAAGTGCACAAACACACACAAACACAGACACAAGGCAGTAATCACTGAAGCTACTCTAACTAAAGCAGACATGACAGAGCCATCCAGGGGTCTATTTTACCTTCCTATCATCTATTTATGGACAGGTAAGAGCTTTTAATTCCTAATACATGAATTACTTTATGCTACTGACATATTTGTGCTAGACTTGCTGCTGCTGTACATACATATTCTACTGCACTGGCTCCACCTGATTACTTACTGTTTACAACCTGTTTACATCTCAGTATATAAATGTATTTTACTACCTGTTTATAAGCTGTTTATCCATCACAACACATATTTATTCATAACAGTATATATATATTTATATGCATACCTGTCTACACTCTGTTCTCATTATATACAGTATATACATTTACTACATTACTGCACAGCCTGTTTACTTTACAGTTAATACATTTTACTACTCACCTGTCTACCACAGTATTATATTTTATTATTTTTTGTTATTATAATATATAATATTATTTTCCTATATTTTAGCTGCTGCACTTTTTATGTCTTAGATTCTAATTAGATTTTGTTCCACTTTTTTCTCTTAATACCAATCTGTAAGAGCACTGTTGGAGGGAAGAATTTCATCACCAACGACTGCTTCACTGTAATTTATATTCATAGGACAATTAAGAACTTGAGTTTGCTGTATATTTTGAATCAATGTACAAAAAAATCATCATAAATAGCCAAAGTATCGACTTTTTGTTTTTTGTTCAAAGCATGACCGTATTTTTTGTAAGTTCAATCAGTGGCTGTTGAAAGTGAAGTTAAGTCAATATATATATATATATATATATATATATATATATATATATATATATTAATATAGCCCCAAATCACAAGTCTGCATCAAAGAGATTTAAAATCTGCACAACATACAAAACCCTTGATCCTTAGGTTTTTATATCATCAGTGGTGGCAGCCAATAGAGGAGTATCGACTCCTACTGGAGTTACTGCATCAAATTCACAAAGATTGCTGCACAGAACAAATGACTGACATATTTGTAGTTGTATCCGGCAAGAATGTTAAATGCATTAAGGATTTAATTATAAACTGTTACATTATATGTATTTATTTTGATGTCCAATATTTGAAATTCTGTCCTTATAAGCTAAACAACAATGTGTCATTTTTAAACAAAATGCCTCATATGTACAACTATTAGATACATTTTCTGTATTTCATGGCATTGTTGTTGTGCTTGAACCAGTGTATAACCTTCTCCCCATCCTAAATGTACATCCTCTCTCTTTGTTAAAATGTAATCCTCTTCATGGTTCATCTTTTAGGAGGGGTAGAGGGTGATGTGCTGGCATCTCTGGCACCTCCAGTCCACCTGTCAGGGGAAAGGCTGGGCTGGACCCTGCTGGTCTGTATGGTGAGTGACTTCAGGAGAGGGCACCTAGAGGTCAGCTGGAGGTCACCATCAGAAGGCCACATGTCCAGCTTGCCATACAGCATTGCTGTAAACAGGAAGCATCATGGGCACAGCGCTGTGGCGATCATCACGGTGGCGACTGGTGACTGGCCATCGTACAGTTGCTCTGTGAATCACAGGCGACGCCCAAAAGTCAGCAGGAGGCACCACACCACCTCATCAGGTAGGACTGCAGCTGATCATGTGAGGATACCAGAGTCTTTGAATTTAGTTTCTGTCAATTCTCACACTATTTCACACTTTTGAAAAATGTTTTATAATTTCAGATCATCAAGACAAGATTTGCCACAAATTTGAAGAGACAGGAGGTACATTTTAATTGTTTGCAGACAATTAAAAAAATCCCTGTGGTTCATACAGATGTTGTTCCTTATGTTTGTCTGTGTGGTTCGATCTCCAGATGTTGCTGTTTGGACAAACACGGTGGTCGTCCTGGTTATGAGGCTGCTTCTCATGAAGATCATCGTCTTTAACACTTTGATGACCACTTACGTTGTTATTAAGTGGTAAGAGGATGAGTCTGTGTGCCTTATTTGGACAAAAGTGCCATCAGTGAGAAAATAACCAGGTTTTCAGTCACCTTCATGGTGTGAAAATGTGCCTTATCTAGCATAAGATGTAATTGTTTCAAAGATCTTTACAATGTATTTGATCTTTCAGATGGTTGGAAACGGAGGGCTTCTGATGCACCGTGTGACCTTGAAAAGAAAACTAACCCAGAGAGGGGAACTCTTTCTTGTCTGAAGTCTGCACAGTGAGGATTTCTGCACTGGGAGAAGTTGAGCATAGTCCGTGCCTTGTGGTTGGCATTATGATGATGGTCATACACTGAGTTTTGGATTGGAGTCTCATGGATTAAATGGAAATTATCCACTGTCAGGATCGCAGGAGTAGCAGGTCTCAAATGCTACAAATTCTTTGTCGCGCCTTTTTCAGCCCTTTGTCATTGACACCCCAGGTGTTGTCGACTGTGGCAGTTGAAAACAGATCGTGCTTGTGAGGCCAAACCTGGTATCTGATCGAAACCTAACCTCAGACAGATGGATTAGTGCACATACTGTTAGATATGTGTGTGTGTTTGTGAGAAGATCTGTGTATTGTTACTGTATTGTTAACTTTAATTCTGAATTTCTTGAATTACAAAAAAGTTGTGGAAAAAACTTAGCTCAACATTTTTGGAAGTTTACAAATAAACATAATTTTACATTTTTAGTATCCTGTTTTGCTTTTATATATTCCTGTGAATGTGACATTAATAAACAGGAAGTAAGCTTGGACCATTTTGACTTTATTGTTTTTTAAATAAAACACTTGCACACAGTTTTTTTCCTCATGTTTTTTTTTTTTTGAGCGCCTCGCGTAACACACTGACATAGCAACAGAGCACCACTAGGTGGCAGTACAATCACATCTGACATTTTTTTAAATTATTATCCAACAGCAAGAATATGGAGCTTAACTTCCTCTACAGGACACTACGTTCATAAATAAGTTAAGTATTTCAACATTGACCAGCCACTCTTCACCAAACTGACACTCACACATGATGTAAGAGATCACAATGCCAAAACTGAGATTAAGTTTATATGGCCAACCAAATGGGGCGTAATTACACAGAATGTTAAAAAGGTTCATAGTCTTAAGGGTTGGCATTTCCATCAGGTATCAAATGGCATACATTTCCCACAACACACTGCTGAGGCACATGTCTCAGCAGACAGCATGGTTAAGTTTTCTCAGTGATGTGCAGAGTCTACACTCCGGTATCTTACATGTATCCCAGTAAGGAGCAGCTTGTCAATTCTGGCAGTAGGAGTAAAACAATCTACAGTAGCAACTTTAAAAACAAGGGAGAGAGTGTGAGGAGGAGAAGGGTGCTGGTTTGGTGGTGAGTTATGATTTCCTTTGTAACTACATGAAAACCATACATTATCTGTCTTTGGCTCAAATTAACACAACAAAGAATACAGCGAGCAACATACATGAGCCGGTATCGTCACAGCCTCTTGGCAAAAAGGTGGGAATACCTCCGGCATGATTCTCAGAGGAAATAAAACACATCCAAGCATGTCACCAACCAAAAAAAAAACACTGATACAGCCACACACACACTTTCACACACGCACACACACACACTTTCACATACTCGCACATATTTGAAATCAGGACTGAGGAAAAACAACAAATTCATACAGCAACAGAATAGTACTGATGGCATTTGCTGTGACAATATTCATAATACATTCAAAAGAGAACAACTCACACTGACTGACTTAAAATGACACGCTGAGGCAAATCAGCAACTGGAAGAATGATGCATCTTAACAAAAATGGCAGCTCCTTGTATTCAACAGACGTTTACTTCGAAATGATCAAAAATCTAATTATATGGTGGTGTCCAAAACTTTGGAGATTTTGGTGGAGGACAGTAGTGAGAGGAAGAAACACTGATGTGGATTTGTTAAAAACAAAAAAGAATCTAAATAAAGTGCTTCTGTTAAAACAAACATCCTCTGTCTGAGGTATTAAAGAAAAAAATCACATCAAATGACACAAAAAAACGAACTCTACGCCATTACACTGTGCACTGAAGACAAGCTATTTACAGTTTGGAGTCAATTCACCCACACAGGTGCGTTTGTGTCATTGTCAAGAGTCCTATCCAAAGATGAAGACAGCTTGCGAGAGCCGTGATCACATCTCCTGTGTTATTCCCCAGAGGGCTGATTCTGCCAGGTAAGATGCAGTCAGTATCTGAGCTCTGCCACCTCTTCTACAAAAACACTAGTTCCCAGTAAGTGTCCAGCCTGCTGTTTCCTCTCTACATGACAGAGGAATCAGTGCTCAGTATCAGTGCTCAGCAAAAAGCTCTCTTTCTAGTGCACACACATACACAAGCCCACACGGATGCAGGCACACACAAAGGCTCCCACTCTTGCTCTTACATCAACGCCACGCTGAGAGCACACAGCAGGAGCAGAGCGAGCTGTTTGATAGGTTGAGAGTGTAATGTGGAGGTGGCAGAGCCGCGGGGGTAGATCCTCCATCTATCCCGGTGCGGGTGGAGACTCTCCATGTCCTTCTGGGCGCTGTACGCCGCCACTGTGAAGTTAGCATCCCCGGTGGTCAGGAGATCGAACACGCAGGAGTGGAAGTAAATGTCCTGCACCTCCAGCTGCTCCCTGCAGCGCTCCTTCGCACCCTCCACACTGAAAACCTGCATGGCACCGTAGGGGGACGCTTGTGTCTGTGAGGAGTAGCTGGGCTGACGCAGCTGCTGAAGCTGCAGGCCGAGCGCAGGAGGAGAGAGGGGCAGGGGAAGATGCCCTGCCTGGTCGATGCGTTCTCCGCTAGGGCAGCCGTTCAGACAGAGCTGCAGGTCCTGGGTGGCATCGTAGGCCTGAGCCAGCTCCTCTGGGATCCGCACCGCCAGGGTCAGGTAGCGGCCCAGCTGACGAACGATTACAGTTACACCGATGTAGCCGGCGTGCAGCTCCACGTGGCGCCCCGGGCTGCGCTCAGAGATCCACAGAGCCCGGACCTTCCCAGTTGCGCCGTCTGCACCAGCAGAAGTGTGGATGGGGTCTCCGCTGCTCACGGTTCCATCATCGAAGGCAGCAGGGAGGTTGTCTGTGACGGCCTGGTAGACCCTCTGGTCTGTACAACCCTCATAGGGCTTGAAGATGATGGTGATCTATAGAGAGGGGGAGAGAGAGAGCATCAGGTAAGTTTAAAGTGTGTTCAATGTATAAGAACTGATACAGTTCACAGTTACAAAGTTAATTCATTAGATACAGGAGGTGAGTAGAGCTGCAACAATTAGTTGATTAATCGATTAATCAATTGATATTTTCAGCTTCTCAAGTGTGATGATTTGCTGCTTTCCTTTGTCATATATAATGAAATATCTTTAGGATTTCGACTGCTGGTCGGACAAAACAAGCAATTTGAAGACTCTGAGAAACTGTGAGGTCATTTTTCACTATTTATTTAACATTTTACAAACTAGATGGGAAATCAATTAATTGAGAAAATAATTGGAAAATGAATCAATACTGAAAATAATCATTTGTTGCAGCCCTACTTAATTCATTGGTTGATCAGCAGAAATTAATCTGCAGCTCCTTTGATAACCGCTTTCAAGCAAAAACTCTCTGCTCTTCCCTGTTTTGAGAATCTTTTGGCTGGACAAAATTGAAAACTGTGCTTTCACTATTTTCTGACATTTTTTAGACTAAACCATTAATCAATTAAACTAGAAAAAAGGTAAAGGTCTCTCTCTCTCTCACACACACACACACACATTCACGATTATTAACATTCACCCATTACACAGGTTATTGACTCTCATCACACTGCATTTGAGAAACGACTAAACGACTTTTTAACAAGTTGTAATTTGACACAGCTATGCAAACATGCTGACACATGCATGCACACACACACACAAAAACACACAGGGCTCCAGTGGTGAGTGGAGGCAGTGGTGGATACAGGGTGTGGTGTGAGCATTACGGTTAGCACTAGCATCATAGTTCCGGTGAATGGCTGCTTTGTTCACATGACAGCCGTGAGGAATGAGGCCTGGCAGGCCATTAAGCCTGGAGGGCTGTTAATGTCTGTGCGTGTGTGTAAGAGTGTGTGTGTCCCTAATAATCGTGACTAATAACTTGCCCCACCTCTGACACAAGGTCAAACCTTCAGCTCCACATTGTAGCAACCCTACTATTTGCTTAATTTGTGTGCGTGTGTGTGTTTCTGCCAGCGTGTGCATGAGTAAGTGTATGCATGGGTGTGTATGTGTTTTAATAATTAAAGCTATCGACTAAGCTAGAGAGGGCAGATCATCGGGGGAAACATCAACATAGCTTCTTTAACACCACAAAGATCACCTTGTGTGGCTCGTCATCCATTTGGTAGTGGTGGTGGTGTGTGTGTGTGTGTGTGTGTGTGTGTGTGTGTGTGTGTGAGTGTGTGAGTGTGTGGGTCTTTTTTGTCATTAAAGGATAAGGACCTTTAACACACATAGTGCTTTAAGCTGAGTGCAAGGAGTGCCACTTATGACACACACACACAAATACTTGCAAACACACACATAAGTAAACAGTGGGTCCTTTCACACATCTCATTCCATGTTATTAGAGGTCAGGCCATATGCAGCCATTAACCAAGTTAAGTTTCCAACACTGCTTCAGTCACAAGAGATAGGTCACAACACCAGGCTGTTTGCCTCACACTTATAAGTCTGAGGGAGTGAAAGACACAGAGAAGGAGACAGAAAGAGAAAGAAAAGTAGAGCGAGAGCGTTTTCAAGCCTCACATTGATAAGATTTCTTACTCTGAGGCGCAGAAAAGCAACTTAGAGGTCATTATAGAAAATGTCTCTCTCTCTAACACACACACACACACACACACATAGAAATAAAGTAGATTACACCAGCTGCTCTCACTTAGGAAACTCTTTCAGCCTTAATAACAGTAAATTAGACCCCAAAAGAGCCCATTTCTCTCTGCTCCCCCCCTAATAACAGTCCTCTTCTCACCTTATTGGTTGCTGTGGCACTGGAACCAGGCACCACGGGAACATTAGTGACCTGTACCGACAGATAGTCATTATCGATGAGAGGCCACGCCCCCTCCACCTTACAAGTCTGGAAGCTGTCCTTAAATGTCCTCAGGTGTGGGTCCCCGAACAGCCCGCAGAACAGATACCCAGGCCGGGTGTGGCTGTGGCCGTGGCCGTGAGCGTGGGAGTGTGTGTGCGCGTGGGCGTGGGAGTGTGCGTGGGCGTGCTGGGTGCGACTGTGGTAGTTGCAGGGCTCGTGGACCACCTCGGGGTGCGTGGAGGAAGTCGGCCCGTCTCTGGAGCAATTCCTCTGACTCATGAGGTCGGAGATGCCAAGCACAGCCGAGTGGAAGACCAGGTTCCCCCGGCAGGACTTGGCGGTCCTCTGGGTGCAGGCCGAGTACGCACGTAAAGCCTTGCAGAATTCAGTGTGGAAGCCATCCACGGCCGGCGTCAGGTGGGAGGTCAGGGAGACGAAGTCAGTGGTGCACTTCTGGATGCGGCACTGAGGGGTGGCCACCTGGCACTGACCTGGAAGGGAAAGAGAGAGAGATTCAGAAATATTGTTAGCAAAGTGATATTCTTACAGGAGCAGTAATAGTGATAGGTGACCAGCTAAAACATCTGATAATGTAGGTATGTGCCACACTGAGAGCTGGACTTAACAAGAAATGGAAAGTTCGTGTGCACACACAGAAGACAACTAAGGTTTCTGTGTGTAGACAGCTTTGAACTTAAACACACAATGCTACCGGCCTGTTACAGTCCAACCTAATAAAATTGGAAAAAGAACCGACCGCTGGTTGAAAGTCTTGATCAATCAGCAGCGCCACTCTGTGAGTGTAATAAACCTGAAGTGTAATAAACCAAAGAGCAGCCACAGAGAAAAGATAAAGCGTGTTTTCCCACAAGGAGTGAGATAATACTGCTTATATAGCCAGGCAGCACATAACACATCCAGTATTATAGACGGAGAGAGCAAGACAATACAAGGTGTGCTGAGCATACAAACATACTACAATGACTTTTAAAGCTTATAATGAAATTCTGTGGTCCTTTCTGAGGGTATTGTATTTGAGACCCTGTTTAGCTTTTCGCAGAGAAAATACATTAAACATAACTTCAAGTTATGTTTTTCGTCACTTTAGTGTTTGTTTACAACTATAACTATGAGCACCACAGGAAATGCATCCAAAAGACTGATTATTCTGTCCTCGAATACCCATTAGGAACAAATGTCTTGGTCTGAAATCGCCCCTGATGTTTTATCTATTGCTACATTTCTGAATGTAACAAGGGTCAGACCAGCCTTTTATATCATAGATCATCAGAGAGAGAGAGAGCTAGAGCGAAAGAGAGAGATTAGAGACCAGACCTAATGCATCAGTCACAGCGTGCTCCTATTAGATTAGGCCAGAGAGAGGCTCTGCAGTGTATGGGCAGCTGCGCACACACACACAAATAGCTATCTTAGAAAGAATGCTGGTTGGGCTTCCGTTAAACGCACACAGTCAGTGATCTTCAGTTGGTGGTATGATCTCCTAACAGCCGAGCCAAACAGGCATGGTTTTTACTGAAATCAACAGATTCCCTTAATGTCACACCATCACTTAACAACCATAAGTTGCCACTAACACATAAACACACACACACCAGCAAACAGCACATTCCAGCTCTTCTTTGTACATTTACTTGATTTGGGGGGCGTGAAGGAGTCGGGCGCCACCATTTGGGGGCAGTAGTGCTCTGAGTTTTAGAAATCAGGGTGCAGGTACGGACCCCCACTCACACCACGCTTCAGAATCTCTCTCTTGCCTGTTAAATACTGACACCAACCCACAGAGACACACACACACACACAGGCTTCCTTCCATGCCAACCACCACTGTACAGACGGTCTGAGTACTGAGGACACATTGTGTCTTTGACTGGCGCACCAACAACCTCCTTCTCTCCCTCCTATCTGCCCCGCAGTACCTAAATGCCGCTCCCAATCTAATCAGAGTGGGTTTATTCTCTTTCGAAGGGTATCAGAATCATGAGCTGCTCTAAAAACACACAAAAGCACTCATTCACAGACATTTTCCCAGCAGGGTAACGCAGCGAGAAGGGAGTCGACCCTGTAACTGAAGGACTCGGGTTCAAGCCACCGACTTATATAAAGATAAAAACCATTCTGACAACAAGCGTCTGCTGAAGTGTCACGCCAGATCCCATTGTGCTGCTCTATGGCTGACCCTGCACTCGTGCCCCCCTGTGAATGCATCAAGCAAAAACAGGATCATTAATAATATTCTTCAATATTAAAGCACAATTTTCATATTTTTGTTCTTCGAAGCTGCCCATGATCTCCCCTTTGTGAAGACGCCCTCCTAAGCGCCCTTTCTAAGCACGCATAGCTGTACTTTCAAAAGAGAATCCAATCTATGCATATAAATAAGCAATTTGTGGTAAGTCGAGCCGAGGTGATGAATACTGAAATGACTTGAAAATATGGCTAAGAAGAGAATAAAGAACTCCTCGTGTGAGGAGCTAATGCACGAGGGCCGTTCAACACATCCAGAGTCTGGTTTGTTTCATCCCCTGGGGTCAGTATCCAATATAGACACAATAAAACAGCCAGCAATGCCCACACCACTCCTTCCGTGTCCTACCACAATATTAACCTCTCCTTTTCACTCCATCCCCCTCTCCCAGCTGCCTTTATCATCTCACAGGTCTCATCTCTTCTTTTCTCATCTGTTGTCAGATTTTTTTCCCCCCAGCTCAAATCATTTCCCTCCATCAGCACTATTCTGATAGAGCACTACACTATTTTGGTTTCTGCCTTCAGCCCTCTCAGTCTGATTCCCTGGCCGGCCTCCTCACCCCCCCTTTGGTCATCTCTCCTCCCCGCATCCCAAGGCACCCTCTCCACCATCAGACAGAGGTCAAAAGATCCACCGGCTGAATCTCTCAGGCTGGGTTTAGCGATTCTTTGTCTCCCTATCCGACAGCCTCCAACTTCTCTGATCTCCGGAGCTCAGAAAAGGATCTACTGGGATCATCTCTCAACTGGGGGAATGGCCTGTGAAGTGCTTATTGATCACCTTGTTGTGTGCACTCTCTCGCACACTGAGCTCAAATCACACAAACAGCCCTCCGAGCCTAGAGATACAAAGCTTTACAGGAGCTCACTACAGCGTGCACTCTCCCTCTCTCCCGACCAGACACTCAGGAGTGCGAACAATAGTCAACAATTCAGACATTCCTGCCTCCCCGTCTAAACAGACACATGGAGCTGACGAGTGTGTCTGAATGTACAAGTTATAACAAATAAAACTCTTCAGTTTGGCTAAACAGACCAAATAATACACATTCTTTCCAGGTGACGCACGTGTAGCAGAAGGTGCCGAGAGGGTCTTTAATGTGAAGTGGGTCTCTCTGTTCCCACCAGGCTGAGCAGAGGCGGTTTTGTCCCGCTGCCTGAGCCGTGTTAAACTAATTACTGGAGGTGTGACTGCTCAACAGACAGCCGCCACCACAGCCGACCCCCTGCACACACACACACACACAGACCCCAAAAAAAAGCTGGTTTCTGGAAAGAGGATATTACACTGCTGCACCGAATGAAAAATGCATCTTTACCAAAGTGAAGCAAGTGAATTTAAAAGCAACAAGCAATGTGGTAAATCAGAGGTTAGTAAATCATGACCTCTGTGTTGCCAAAGAAAATCAATCATATTATGTTTTAGTGTCAATAATCTTTACAAACACCTTATTAACCCTTAAGTGAACACACTCTTCTTTCCTTTCAGCCTTTATTTTCCTTTCTGTCCAGCATTTCAGATTAGGATGTGTGAGCTTCTACTTTTGGTGATTATTAGATGACAGTCACGAATACAAGAAACTGCTGTTCAGAGAAGCATTACTTTACACTTTTTTCCTATAAAGAGTCTACCTTATGTAACTTTAATCATTTTGATACTGTTTCTTATGATGCATTTTATTAATCCACATCATGCAGCTGAACACATACTGTATTCCACAGTAGGTTTAGTCACATTTACAACACAGTACAGCCCTGATCTGAACTTTTTATGATCAGATTTACACTCTCATAGATTCTGTTTGCTTGTTTTTTTCGATTTGCCCTGAGTAAAGCTGTACTCTGTTACTATATATATGGACACGAGGAGAGGTAGTCACCCTCTCTTCCCTTCTCTTCCCCTCCTCCATGAGCCATTAAGGGGCAGACAGGAGAATGACGGCCCAGGAGAGAGGAGGAGAAACTCGATCCGTGCTCAGACTGCTGCACTGCCGCTGGAGAGAGAGCCATTGTCAGGCAGCACTGGGCCCAACACAAGGACCGGCCACACAACAATTACAAACGCTTTATAACTAATAAAGTATCTCTGATCACTGCTAAATGCAACAGACTGAGAGGAAATGTTGTTACTGCGGTTGTAGTTGGTGCAGCGCACATCAGTTAGTGCGAAATTGGGTGATAAAGTGCGTAAAATTACAGATTAGTTTCGATTATGACGGAGAGACACACTAGTTGTTGCAGTGTTGGAGTGTAGTGAGTTACCTATATGTGCACCGCAGCAGAGAGCGATGATCAGCAGCAGCAGTGGCCGGAAGCGGCGCACCAGAGACGGGGAGGCGAGGCGCTCAGCCCCGCGGCAACAGCATCCGGCTCTCCCCATCCCCGTCCATGCAGGGCCAGGAGGGGAGAGTGGACAGACCTCCAAAGGGCGAGGAGGGGTGGTGTCCAGGCCTTCTCACTTCTCCTCCTCCTCCTTCTTCTTCTTCTTCTGCCTCTTCTTCCTCACTCTTCTCTCCTTCCTCTCCTCCTCGGGTGCGCAGGGGCATTAAAACACAGCTGCTCGGCGGAATGCAGGGCGGAGAGGGGGTGGAAAGGCAAAGAGAGGAGGAAGACAAAGTCCGGGCAGAAGTCACTCCGACAACACTTTTACTTTCTCCCCCTGTACAAATCCACACCCCACGTGATTGAAGTGCGCTCCCTCCGCGGTCGGACTTTTGCCTTGATTGTGATCACTCTCCTCTCTCGTCCCAAACACGCACAATCACATCTCTCTCTTCCTCACCAGGCCGGGGTTTCTCCTCCACTCCTCCCCTTTCACTTTCTCCTCCTCCTCCTCTGCCCCTCCAACAAATCAATAGAGAATCAACCAAACCCTGCTGGCGGAAAACCCGCCTACCACGACTCACACACCGAGAGAGAGAGAGAGAGAGAAAGAGAGAGAGAGCGAGAGAGAGAGCAGTCTACAAAATAATGAAGAGGCCGGAGATAAAAGTTGTAAAACGTTGGTAAGATGCCAATAATCACTGTGTATACCGAAGAGAATAATGGGTTTCCGACGTGGTGCAGCCAAGGTATTTTATTTCTCAGAGTGAAAGCTGATCGAGACAAACCAGAGCTTCTAAGAGATCACCATATTTCTTTATATGTCCTCGTTTTTTTTCTCCTGTTTTATCCCCCACAATGATAATAATGGAAATACTAATAATAATAATAATCCTTCCACCTGAACAACTGAGAAGGGAGCTGTTACAGAGAAAAGGGTGGGGTGAGAACCTGCGGTGGATATGTTAATTCGTTTTACAAGCTGTAATAGTTCTCATAATGGCATCCCCTCCCAGACAGATAAATAAATACCTAAATAAATCATGTTTTAGGAGCAACATGACATGAATCTGTTTCATGTGAATTTGTTTGTTAGAGAGAAATCAAATAAAGAATACCGTCACCCAAGACAGGATGCCAATAAAATCATATTTTATGTCCAGAGCAGATCAGCATACATGATTTATGTTTGACTGTAGTTAGACGTTTTTTAAGTATTTCTGATAGTGTGTAATGCAGTCAGTCATTATAAATATATTTAATGTAAAATTGTTGGAGGGGTTTTACAGCGTTTTCTGCAGAAACAAGCCAAAGAGCCCATATGTGCATCAGAACTCTTTGAGTATAAATTAAGCACTTTTTTGTTTCCATATGCCATGCATGTACATTTTGAGCTTGAAATATAAACACATTAAAACCAGAATAATACCATAATCTGACTATGTTGACTTGCAACTCTTCATACTCCTCATAACAATTTGCAGTTTTCCTCACTGCTGTGATATTGATCTGCTGCATGGTGCCTTTGATTTCTTTGATCCTCTGACCAAATGAGCTGGATATTTTGTGGGAGAAATGTTACTAATTGGTGGGCTTTCACTATCAAGTGGTTAACTCCATGTTTGATTTCTGGTTTTATGTTTTCTGATGAAACCCTGCATCACACTTTTAATTCCAAATAATCGCAGTGGGAAGGAGCTGAGCGTCCAACCTTCCTCTGTGGGTTTCTCAAGATAAGTTTGCGTCTCTGCTTACTATGTCGGCAAAAAAAAGTACAAAATGGAGAACAGAGCACAATGTGAAGGGAGCACCTGTGTGACACAAACCAGTCCAGACGTAACAACACACAGACAGAGAACTGTTCACACTCGTAAATCTGTACAGTCGAAAGAACAAAACTGCAGAAGGCACAAGGTGAGCAGACAACGTAAACACCCCCCAGCGATAATGACACTGAACGCTGCATACACTATGCAAAACAGCCTGTACCTTTGTTATCGCTATTGTTCTCTCCACCTACAGCTATAACTCATAAATGAATAACTTCACACCCACTTTCTGGAGGCTGTTGAAATTTTAAAACCTTTTATTGCAAAGAAGCTGAACCTGATCCAAACTGCTCTTTTCAACTAAAGGTTATGGAGTTGGACAGGTTTCAAAGAAAGTGCTGAAGCATCTACAGTTGTAGATAATGTTTTACTTAGTGTGCAAATCTACAGTGTGTTTGCTCTTTTAAAGCTCAGTTTGTATAGAGTCAAGAGAGTGAGTGTGTTGAAGGTGTGCTGTGGCTGTAATCCTCTGCTGCCTACTGCATTCTGCAAGAAATGTGCCACCCTGGCTTAACTTGTTTGCGTGTGTATGTGCATATGTGTGAATATATGCGAGTGTGTGTGTGTCTCCATAAGCTTGACTGCTATGCAGCAAACAGAGCTCCTCTGTGGCTGATGTTTTATGTGCTGTGTGTCATAGCCGGGTAGTTTCACTCTAACATGACTCAACTACAGTATGTACACTCACATCACCATAAGTTTGGTGACGGCCACTCGTTCCCTGCTGATTGTGTCAGTAAAATAAACACACAGAGTCACTATAAAGCTCATGAGGATTTGACAGTAAGTGTGGCCAGAGGAGATGATGTGTGCAACTCAAACAGGCTCTGATATTAGATTATATTAGCTTCCTGTTTGTGCCAGAAGCCTCTGATCTCACCAATGAGGAAGTCTGCGTGTGTGTGTGTGTGTCCGTGAGTCAGGAAATCTTGTCAGATGTTGTATTGTATACATGTGTATTTGTACAGTGTGTGCTTGAGCCTTTAGAGGAGGCCTGGAGAGGCAAACATACAGACAGGTGAGAAATTAAAGGAAAAAGCTGAATAAATGAATGTAGAAACAAAACAAATGTAGATGCTGCTGTACAGGGACAAGCAGTGGTCTAAAGTAACTATGTGCATTACTGAAGTACTGTACATGAGTACAGTTTAAGGTACTTTACTACTACTACTACTGATTTCTACTACATTTTAGAGGCAAATATTGTATTTTCTACTTCACTACATTTATTTGACAGCTATAGTTACTTTTCAGATTAAACCTATGATGAGTTCATAAAATACGATGCATTGTTTTAGATTTGAATAGTCATAATCTCGAAGATTTTCATTTTGTTGTCTTTTGCAGCACCTACGGCGATAAGTGGTAATTGCAGGTGTGTTTTTGGACCTCACTTCAGTTTCAGTTTCAAGTTTCATCGTCATCAATCTTTCCTTTGTTTGTTCGGCCATAGTAACTGTTTATTCGCAATGCTAGCAGAGACCGGAAAAACAGTACGCCGCTTCACACACAACTTGTTAAAAGACTAACTGTGCGCCACTTGTGATTTTTCTGGGAAAGTTGCTCTCGACACCCGGGTCATAATATTACAAATGCAAGGGCTTTCATCAGTGGACCATAGACTCAGTCACCATTCAGCGACAGACAGTTACTTAAAAGATGTTTATTTAAATGAAAATCTTTGAGATTATATCTTTAAAGGAGAAGTAGGTAACCTGTATAAAAATAACTTTTAGTCAGTTAGCTAAAACTGTCACTATGTCCTGACAGTAGTACATGAGACAGGTAATTTGTGAAAAAAATCATACTCCTCTGGCTCCACCTGCTGCCCATAAGGCCATTTGCAAGAATCCACCGCGCCCGAATCAAAACAACCAATCAGAGCCAGGAGGAGTATCTGACAGAGTATCAATCACTGCTCCTGCACACGCTGCGAGCAGTTCCCCTCCCCCACGCATGCGCTAACTCGGTCAAGCTCAGTATCTTCAGTGAGCGGACGCAATGGCGGACAAACATCCCTCCTTTGTCAACAACAGCTTACACGACAAAGACAAGTAAACAGAAGAAGACCAATGATGAAAATGCAAGCAAAAAAGAAAGAATTAGACCGAGCGACTCTGTGGGGAGGGGCTTTGGAGACGAGCTGGAGCAAGCAGTGATAGAGGAGGAGGGACCTGGAAGTTGTACTCGTTCAAATTTTCAAGCTAAGTCCACTCTCTTCTCAATCCTACCAACTACAGCTTTAAGTAGTTAAAATGATCTCCACCCTGACCAACTACATGTTGTAACACTCTACAAAGAACCACTCTGCAAAATGAGTACTTTTACTTGAGTAAAATTATAAATGCAAGACTTTTACTTGTTATGGAGTATTTTCACATTGTTTTACTACTTGACATCTGTCCGGGGTCCATAGTTGCATGTATCTGTCCTCTATCTCACTTTCTGTTATTTTTCTACTGTCGACTATCAAATAAAAGGCACAAAATGCTCCCCAAAAATAAAATTCAAAAAGTACTGTAGTTAATGACTACTGAAATGATGTGAATCGTATGATCAAAGTTTCACAGTCACCAGTCAATCAGATCTATCATATGTATTGAACAGCGTCTCCACCACCATCATCAAAACACCAAATGAAGGACTATCTTTTAGAGGAATGGTGTTCATCTCTCCTGTAGAGGTCCAGAGACATGGAAAATTCATGTTAAGGAACATTGAAGTGGTTCAGGTGTTAGTTTACCACCCATCTGTACACCCTGGACACCAAATATGGGGACGGGAATTAAACAAGCAGAGTTCTGACAGTAAAACAGCCTCTCTGACCAACCTGCCACCCCTCTGCAGGATGAAGCACACTAGGTGAACATTTCATTTATGATAACACTCCGAACACAAGAGTGGTTAATTCAATTACAAGTGTGCATATGGTGCTATTCATCATGACTAATTTCATATTTCATTCTAATCACACATCCGCCTACATAGACACACAAACCCAGACAACATATGACCCTATTCATGGAGTTTAATTCTATATTTCATACTAATTCATTTAATCAATTACACCACAGCTGAGACCTGGGAGCAGAGAGGACACTGAAACTAACTCACCCCCCTCCACACACACACACACACATCTCTACAGAGCTGCTCTGCCTAGTTACACATGCATTCACTCACTGCGCCTCAGGCACAAAGACAGTCTGTTTCTGAACGTCCAGCTTGTCTTCACCTCCACACCTCTGCCTCCCTTCTCCACTTCTACCTCTCGCCACCTCCCCCTCCCCCTTGCCTCACCCCGACTCCAAATCGCCCGTCATTCAACAAATGGCTCTAGCAACTCCATGTACACCTGTGTATGCATGCGCGAGTGAATGTGCCAGAGTGTGTAAGTGCTGAGAGTTTGCATTGTTGTAAAACGTGTCACAGGCTGTGCTCGTAGGAAAGGTAAGATGTTGCAATGAATCTCTAATAATCTGACTCTCTCTCTCATGCACACACACACACACACACACACACAAAGTACAAAATCTGTACTAGTAAAAACAGTAATACAACAATGTTAAAATACTCTGTTACATGTAAAAGTCCTGCATTAAAAATCTTACTTAAGTGAAAGTAAAGAGGTATTTTGAGCAAAATTGAGTATCAAAAGTAAAAGTACTGTATAGCCCATTTAATAGTGTTATATATGGATTATTGATTATTATATTATATTATATTATATTATATTATATTATATTATATTATATTATATTATACATATTGGATTATTATTATTGATGTATTAAAGTGTAAGTAGTAACAATTCTGGTCTTAAAAAAACTTATTTCCTAAAACAAAAATCACAAAACCTGTTAGTTCACTAAGAGTATTTAAGCCGGTTTTTAATTCAAATTAACTTGTCAAAAGAAACAAGTAATCAAACAATATCTTTAGAAAATACTTTAGACAAATTAATTTGCATTTAAAACAGGCTAGACTGTTCTTACTGTACTGGTGGATTTTGTCACATTTTGAGAAAATAATGGGTGAGAAGCCAATTATGGAGTCAAATGACTTGCTAAGAAAGATCTCTTTGCAGCGAACAAATGCATCATAATTTATAGGGGGATCACATTTTGTATGAAAAATCTTACAGTAATTGGTAAAGGAACTACACCTTTTAAAAAGGGAGTAAAAGTACAATATTTCCCTCTGAAATTGTTGTGGAGTAGAGCTATAAAGCAGCATGAAATGGAAAATAAAGTATAAATACCTCAAAGTTGCACTTAAGTGCAGTAGTTGAGTAAATGTACCTGGTTACATTCCTCCACTGCACACATACTATATCCAGTTATTCTCTCTCACTCGCTCTCAGTGCCAGCCACCACACACACACACACACACACAATTCCTGACTCACAGATGGGTGGTAAAGGTAAGTGGAGACTGCAGGTGTGTGTGTGTGTGTGTGTGTGTGTGTGTGTGTTTATATTCCTGATGTGAGACGATAAACCAAAAGATAAAATCCAGGTATCAAAGCCTCTTGTAATGCGAGTGGAAACCCAATCCTATAATAGCCTGTTTGATAGCTGTTTCTCTCCCCAGCCAAAACTCATGTTGTGTTTTACTTGAGTTGGCCTTATCAGACCTCCTGTGTCTGCACATTCACTTCACTGTTACAAAGAGGAGAGAGAGAGACTGAGGCTGGTTTCAGGTGCTTCTATGCAAAAAGTGTCAGAGTGGGAACGCGAGAGCGCTCATCCTGGGGTCAGTTTATCTTCTGAGACGCTGAAAAGAAACGAAGCGCCATCAGAGAGCTCAGATCAGTAGGAGAGGATTCCTTCAGCGCCGGCCGGAGAGAGGGAGATTATCACATTGATCCTTCTCTCCTTACACTCTCAAGCCCAGTCTCTTTTTCCCAGAGCAGCCCGTTGATATGCATTGATTGACTGGTACTGATGTAGACCCAAAATACTATCATGACACGAGAGTTGAAAATAGAAACAGAGGAGAGAAAATAGAACCATGATGGTGTTTTCCATTCTCGTTCTCCAAACACATTTCTGCCACTCTCTTTCCTTTCTTCTCTCTAATCGTGCTCTTCTTCCTGCTCTGATTACCACTGCTTGTTTATATGTATCCATCAGGGGAAAGTTACTGTGTTTACTCAAGTACTGAGGTACATATACTTTTACAGAGGTGTTAATTCAACTTTATGTTCTTTTACTTCAGACTTTTACTTGTAAAGGAGTATTTTTGCACTGTGGCAATGCGACTTTTACTTGAGTAAAGGACATGAATACTTCTTGCACCGCTGTATTTATATATATACACAGAATAGGTTTCTATTTAAAAATGTCTTCATTAAAGCACAAACCAGGATATCTTGGATTTTTAAATTAAAACACTTTTTTAGTTGCAGTTGCTTGTTTTTCAAAGATCAAAACCTGACACACAATATACAGAATATGGAATATGGAAAGTAACACACCTGTCATCTTTCCTGTTTTATCAGGACAAGGTATCATTCCTTGGAGAGGAAAAAAAACACATACTGATATTGTAAAGTGAATTATTTGCCACACAGAGTGTAACAAGTAAAGTGTGAAGAGATCTGAAATAAACAAACAAGACACATTTGACAAATCCATGCTTTATTTTTCTACTATCTCTTCATCGTCTGTGTCTTTACCCTCTTCCTCTCCCTCTTCATTTGCCTCATCTATCATTTCATCCTTTGTGTAAAAACATGTGAAGCACACACAGCTGCATCAGACAGCGCAGTGACAACGAAGCCTCTGTTTTCTCCGGGCACACGCACAGAGCAGTAAGAAGGAAACAGCTGAAGGATGTAATAGGGCAGATGAGGATCATGGGGTTGCAGTTTGGTTTGGGTCAGGGTGAATGTGTGGCAGCTGTGAGACAAAGACCTGCTATTAAAACTGCTCCCCTCTCGCCTCCAGCTCACTCCGCAGTGAGACTTGTTTTGTCAGTCAGTTTACCGGCTAACGTCAACATAAATACGCAGAAGCCTTGTGATTCTACCAACGCTCATTTTGGGCTAAGAGGCGTCTTTCTGTGTACACATGAGTACATTACTTCCAAACACTAGGACATTTTCAAGCCTGCACATCTGATCACGAAGGCAGCGTTGGTGATAATTGTTCATCTAGTTTGAGGCAGCTTTCTGTGCATCCACTTTGATCACATTACACACATAGATCTCCTTTCTCTTTGTCTCACACACACACACGCACACCAGCAGGTTAGTTTGTTGATGTGCTGGTGTTTTTCACACATGCCAACACATGTACACACACTGAAGCTTCACAGATATTTTGAGTCTTGCGGCTACAGATGGTCAGCTTCCATCTCCTGCTGGGCCATCCACATCCTCCAGTGGTAAACACAGACCCCCTCAAAACACACACGCACATGCA
>NTHP01000234.1:572987-585725 GCA_003416845.1 Oplegnathus fasciatus
CACACGGAGAGAGAGACAGAGAGAGAAAAGGTATGGGCATCTATAAATCACTCATACTTCAGAGCCATATGCTCATACCTGTCTGTGAGGAAGAAGCCCAAACACAGGTGAGCCCCCCACATTCCAGCAACCTGACAGATATACAGATGGAGGGGGAGAGAGAGAGGGAGAGAGAGAGAGAGAGAGATAGAAAGCTCACCGCCCCTCTCTCTCCTACATCCAGCTGTGAGTGCCTCCCTCTCTTCTCCTCCCCCTCCCCTCCCCTCTCTTCCCCTTGGGATAGAGTGCTCACGGAGTGGCAGATGGGTGGAATGCATAATACATAGACTATTTGGGGGGCTGGGTGTGTGTGTGTGTGTGTGTGTGTGTAGTCAGTCCACGGGGAGTAGGCTGTGGAGTCATTATAGATCTAATGGTTGTGTTTTAGACGCTGCGCCGTGCCAATCTCATTTGAAGTGCAAAAGCCAAATGAGTGTGAAGCGTTTCATTACTCATGCTCTGTGTGTGCATGCTCCCCCTCGGTTCATGCGAGGCAACAGATCAGTGATGCAGTCACAACTTTCTAACTGACATGTGAGATACATATATATGTGTGTGTGTGTGTGTGTGTGTGTGTGTGCACGTTCACACACGTGTATTTTGAAGGGCATTTAAGGTGGATGCTAGACTGACTGAATTTGAATCTTTTGTTCTCCACAGTCGTGGTTCTTCTGCCTCCCTGCTCATGTAGATCGACTTTATTTCCTTAATTACTGTGATTACAGCAAGATGAAGCCTATGTATCATAATGTTGAGTAATTAGCACTCAATTGTGAACTAACAAGGCCTCCTCAGGCATAGGTAATGGATTTTGGATAGACAAGCTGAGCTGAGGCATGACTAATACAGCATGGGTAAGTATAATTAAAGCCTCCTCTCTGGAAGGAGGTTCCCTCTCACACACAGCAGAAGTTTGAGCAACAGTGCATCAATCTGCATTGCTGTGAGAGAAGTTCATCTAATCCACATCATGAATAACAGCAAGGTCTCTCTTGGACCATTTACTTCCTTGGGGGTTAATGGGGATGTGTAAGATGTGTGCCCAGACCAGATAAAGGAACTTTGTGAGCTGATGGAGGAAAAACCCATCGCACTGAGAGAGGCAGCATTGGTTTAGGCAGACAAACGGCAAGTGGGGGAGAGCGGGAGGAAAGAAAACAAGGAGAAGAAAACAGAGTGAGAGAACAATGAAGACAAGACAGAACAAGAGAGAGCTGGCAGGTAGCGGCTCTCTGGAGATTCATTAGGCTTGTCAGAAAGGCTGGCTGTGAATATGCTTGCACAGCAAGCTCCTCAGTGGGCACACACAAACACACGCAAACATGCACACACCCGACGCCGGTTGCTGCAGGTGTACAGAGCTCTCATCTGCTGACAGGTAGGGATGAAAGCGCGATAGGGACGGTGGGATTTGGAGTCACACTGTGAAGACAGCAGGCTGTGTGTCTCCAAATGGCTGCTGGGGGAATTAACATATCCTGACTGGCATTAAGCCCTGTGCTTTGTGGCACACAGCACCTGAAAAATTTATTTTGTGTAAATGTGACTGAAAGTTTGATTCAGCTTTAAATTTCAATGAGCTTTTTGAGACTGTAAACACAGCAGCCTCGCTTTCTAGTGCTGTACAACACTCCACAACAATCTGTCTTGTGACAGTTGAGGGGAACTTAAGTGTCACATCATGTCTTTGTGTTTTGACAGCACTCAGCATGCTGTACGCCGGTTTAACTGGGCAGCTCCCAGTTTGAATGTGCACAATATATGTGTGTTCTTGTTTATGGAAGAAAGAATCAGTGCTGAGTTTGTCGATTTGTTTGGTTAAATAGGGCTTAAAATGCTGCTGAGTGAGTGTGTAATGAGCTGAAACAGTAGGTAGCATATAGTATATCAAAAGTAAGCTGCTTGAACAGGAACCAATTTGTACACAAGAGACTCTCTTTCTCTTCCTCTCGCTTTTTCCTTCTGAATAAATCAATGAGTGTATTATGGTTGTTTGTTTAAGGTGAAAAGCTTGGGATGAAAAATGACTAACAGATGATGAAATGACCCGAAATGTATGATGCAATCTGTGCAAGTGGAAGAGCCCTTTGTGTGTATGCGAGCATGATTGCATGCATATGCATGTTCGTCTTGGCACAGGAGTGCTGTGTGTCTGGGTTTGGGCAGCGTGTAAATCCCAGCATTTAGGTGGAAGAAAGAATCACCGTCTGATTCCCCAGCTGTTCTCGCAGCCGTTTGTCTGCCTCCACAGCCTGACCACTCACAAAGAAATGTTTACTGTACAGACACAAACACACACACACAGACTTTCAGGCATGCAGACAAATGTGCATGGTGAGATTACTGACAATGAGTTTTTCTTTGCAGACAAGTGTCCAGTGAGTGAAATGCCAGCCCCCAGATGCAGCCTCTCATCACGGAGAGGACCTCAGTGGGAGATGGAGAGAAACTCCACACCAGCAGCTGGAAGCTAGATGACTGTTCCATGTGTTCATGTCTCACTGGAGATCCATAAAGCCCGGCCGACACAGCCTGGGACTCATCCTGTGTGTGTGTATGTGTGTGTGTGTGTGTGTGTGTGTGTGTTTGAAAGAGAGAGACAGACACAGAGAGAAAGACAGAGCCAGAGAACCGCCTGTATGTATTCATCAGTTCCAGGCAAGTATTGTATTTCATCTACACCCTACTGGCAGTATACACTACATAACATTTTATATCATTTTTGTGCCCCTGTCTCACTGCCATACAAATAGTCTCTCTCTCTCTCTCTCTCTCTCTCTAGGAAGACTTTTTTTTTTCTTACACACATTTGAGTGACAGTGTTTACTTTCACCTCATTTCTGTAGGAATGATCAGGCGGGTGCACTGCATCTCTCTCTCTATTTTCTTCCGGGGACTCAGCTGTGGGCTCGGGATCATGGGACTATGTTTCCGTGACAACCAGACATCACTGCCGAACGCTGACACTAAAATAACAGACTGAATAATTTAGACAGATCCATCTTTAAACAGCATGTCAATTCACATCACTGGCCACAGACACCCTGCTTGGCACCCTGCAGACAGGCCCACCCAGGCCGGGTGAAGGGCGGGGTGCAGGGTCCAAAACTCATTTGACAACAATGACAAATATCCTGAAACAGCTGTGGAAATGAAAGTAGTTGTATAATCTAGGTCAAATTCCCTCTTGAGATAAAAAAAACAACAACACTGGAAATGTTTGAAATTAATATTTGCATAATAAAAAATGCATGCTGATACAGTAAAAACTGGTTTAGTAGCAGAAAGACAGGAATGAAATCTACACAAATAACTGGTCAGCAGGGACAGTGTCAGACCCCAAGTCATAAAATCAGAATTTAGGTCTTGTTTTTCCTCCCACAGAGCTGAACTGAAAATGCTCGTTTGGTGTTTTTATGTCACGAGAGATGAAAGCAGCCCAGTTTAATGCAAATAGCACATGGCTCCATGATCAAAGTTCAAAAGACGTCATCCATCAGGGATGATTTTCATGTCTGATTTCCTCATTTAACTTTTAAAAAGGCCACAGAAATTAGCATTGATGACTGACCATTTATCAGCATGAAGCATTGCTGCAATATGATAATAAGAAGGTCTAATTAATTGAGACAGATTTGTAACGGATGGTATATCAAGAAGAGTTTAGCAGCTGGGTTCAACAGCAGATTAAGCAAAGAAACTACAGTTTTATTTCACATATTTTTATAAAGCATGCATGATTTGCATATTTCTCCACTGTTTCATGTCACGTATTATTACTTATTATCATTTATTCCAGCTGAAATGAGGAGCTAACACTAACAGCTCACACTCCCTCCTTTCGTCTCCCTCAGGTTTCTTAAAAGCTGCTAAATTTTAAGAGGATCTCTTCTATGTTTTATGACAAGCTCAGGGAAAAACATAAGCTTAGGGCCGCAGTTCATATAGCTGCGCAAATAAAACAAGACACAAAGCAAAAACAGACGCATACATGTTCACACGTCACACACAACTGATGGCTTATTCAGATGGAACCTCGGGCTGTGAACCAAATATTTGTACACATGATTTATCCGGCTTTCCTCAAGGCCTGACTGTTGCGAAATACTCAGACACCATTGTGTCTGTGTGTGTATGTGTGGTGTCTGTATGTGTGCGTGTGTGCGGAGCTGCTCTCCTGTTATTTTACAAGCTTGTATCCACACCCACCCACACACACACACACACACACCCAATCACCAGAGGGCTAAACGGAATAACGGAGCGGGGGCGGTAAAGGGCCTCGCAGGTGTCTCCCTGCTCTGTGCCTCTTTGTCTCTGTCTCATTCACTTTGTCTCATTTAAATAGTGTCTCATTATCCCCTCTACCTTCCTCTTTAGTTCTGCCTTCACACAATTGTTGAGCACATTTAAAGCAATTTGTTTTAGAATCATAAAAACAAAAACACCTATCAGCAAAAGCAGAGCAGTGTCTTGAAAGCAAGGGTTTACTAAATGTTCCTTTAAGGCTGGATGTGTGTCTCTGTACAAATGTAAAGTTTAGTCAGACCCACAGGGTTTTATAGTCATATTCAGAGAAACACTGTTTAATATTTGATTGCATCTGTGCAAAAAACTGCTGTAAGTGACAAACACTTCAGCCCCTGTAGACAGTACATTCCTGGGTCTCTCTCTTGCTGATCCATGAAAACAAATACAAATAAAACCCAATTTAGATGCATTTTCTACACTTGCTGAACCAAGTAAATACACAATAAATATTCTTCCTGAGGATAGAGAGAACCAGACTTAAAACACAATGGAAAGAGTCATCATCGATGTATGTCCATCACATCAACAAAAACTCAAGTCAGTACAGTTTTTATGCTGTTAAGAGAATTTTACTCAGTTCCACATTTCTAATTCAGCGAGATCACAATTTACATAAAAATACCTTCCAGCTTTCTTCCTTCTCTTTTTCCTCTGACATGATATTTTGAATTTGACCTTATTTCGTGTTCTGGGATTTTGGGGGAAGAATCCTCTCGACACACCCTGTCATCCCTTCACTCACACACACACACACATACACACCCTCCTCTCACCCCACCAACCTTCAGGCAGTGCACCTGGGTACAACTCTGACACACACACACACAAATGTGTCCGTATAGACACATTCCCCGACACGTACATATGCACAAGGACAAAAACACACAAATGCACGCTCACACAGACACATAAGCTATGTGTGCCCAGTCCCCAACAGCCAATCAGATCGTGTACCAAACTCTGTGTTTGGGCAGGATGTAGCGTCAGGAGGTCTCCCATTAGGTCTTATAACAGCTACGTACAGCAGTATGACCACCTGGGAAATGACACACACATACATACGCACAGTGTGAAAACCACTGAGAAACACACAGCAGGATTGATCCTCCTCAATGGTATTGATTAGCCTACCCCCAACTTAGACCAGAAGATACCAGCTGTGTCAAGCCATTTGCTTCCTGAAGCGCTCCGTCTCCTGCATGGAAGATGAAAATAATGACGCTGCGAGCGCCTTTTCGCAGAGAAATTCTGCTGCCTGCAAAAGGGCAGGAAGTCCACAGGGACGCAGTTACCTCAGATGAAGGTCGCTCCAAGCCATTTGTTTTAACCTCTGCCCTGGTCCTACTGAATGTGTGTGTGTTCATGTGTGTGCGTGATTTACTGTGTGTAACTACTCTTTGGGCTTACGTCTCGTGCGGTTGGTGTGCGAGTGTATAATATGTGCTGTGTGATCAGCTTGTCTGTCAGCAAGAACTGTGTGTCTCGTGTGTTAGTGTTTCTGTAACTTTGCATGTGGCGTGTACTGTACACACACTCACACACAAAGACGTGCAGTCGCACACTCAAATGCATAGCTGGGAGTAACATCAAGGGAATTCTTTTCAAATTAGCTTCACGGCATTTTATTCTCCTAGGACAGTTATTTTACATTATTAATAAAAGCATGAATTTCTTGAGAGTTTCTCTCCAAAGCTACAGGCCAAGGACTCAGTATGATAATATGATGTAAGATTTACTAAGCTTAGCAAAGTTTAATGAGCTTCTCTATTTCAGTTGTTCTTCCAGATATCCTCCACTTTTATCACGATTCTGTCTGTGTTTTGAAACAAAAAGCAGAAACCATCCATCTGAAACTCTTTGTTCTCTTTAAAATCTAATTCAATCTAAAAGTTGATGTCACTGCAGCTACAATCAGGATAAAACGATACAAACGATAAAAAACTATTTTGTCCTAAAGAGTGAATTATGAAGACTCAAATCCAGTGGTATTCCTGTTCAAAACAAAAACCTGTAATCTGTAATATTTCCTCATGAAAATATTGTATTGTATCACTGCCAAAGACAAGTGAAGAATATGACTACTTTACGTACATTACTAAGTAAGGTGTTGCAGTAATTTGATTACTTTTTTCAGTAGAAAGTAGTGTAAGGGATTACTTATTAGCATACATTCGAGTCACAGAGGTAACCGTCACTTTTTCTAAAGGACAATTAACTGGTGATGTTTGAAAAACCCAGAAGGTCGTTTTAAAACACTTACCATTGTTCTGAAGGTATTTTCAAGAATCCCCAGAGACTCTTCCAACCATCTGCTGAATGATAAAAAAGTTTCCCAAGCTGCGCCTCTGTTTCCAAGACAAGACAATGATGGCAGCGCCAGCTACCTGGACGGGAAACAGAGTCGCAACTTGGAAACGGGTTAAAAATCTTTTTTATCGTGCTGCAGAGGGAATATTTTTTCATTCAGGTGGTTAGAAGAGTCTTTGAGGATTTGACAGAAAATACCATCATAACAGCAGCAAGTGTTGTAAAAAAAAAAAGGCCTTCTGGGTTTTTCAAACAGTTAATTATTTTTTAGAGAAACTGATGGTTACCTCTGTGACCAGAATCCTTTTACAGTTTCTTCTTAAGTTGTCATGTTGTCAATGTCAAATGTACAGTTAAATGTCTCTTTTATGTTTTTTTAGATCTTCTTCTGTGAAGCAACTGTCTAGTGTCAAATGCTTTTCATGTTTTGTGATGTTTTTTTATGTGAAGCAACGAACCGTAGCACTGTGCCCAAGACAAATTTCCGCTCGGGGACAATAAAGTTTACTCTACTCTACTTTAGAATGAATGCCAACACATGAGAGGCGCAAACTGGGACTAGGTACGAGTTAGCTTGGCACAGGGGCTGGAGGTGTGGGGAGGCGTTTAGCTTCTACCAAAAGAGGAGAAATGTGACTCCCAGTAACTCGAGAGTCGTTGTTTGTTTTTAGCTGGCTTGCTAACATTTGCCACTGGCAAGCCTACGTTCAGGTGGTTTTGTTCAAAGTTGGGAGGGAGTGTGAACCCCTTTGTTTTACTACGAGGACGGGACTTCTGTCGTGCTGTGTGCAGTCGCCGTGGTTAATGTTAAGCTAGATGTTAATGGTCAGTAAATAACTCCAAAACATAATGCTGGCTGCTCATTAAACCATAGTTTGTTTTTTCTATTTCTACGTGCTAAATACAGAGAATGAGACCTGTGGGTCTGGAGGATCTGGAGTAATGTAATGTGTAATGTAACTAATTACTTAAGCTGTTACTTTTTCAATAAGAAATATGTAATGCGTAACTGTTTACATTTTTCAAGTGACCTGCCCACTCGTCTTTCACAACAGGATAAGTTATAAGTTTTTTTTTCTTGGGAAAAAAAAAAGTTTCATGGAACTTCTAACAGCACGATTTGCTTCCCTCTGTATCCCTGTCTATAAAATATTCATTTAATTGAAATACTTTAAATAACCTCCTGTGTAGAAACTAACACACGGCAAAAAGCTAATGCCAGAGTCCTGGATATGTCTGGTAAATATTCTGCAGGACAGTAAGAAGCTCTTTTGAAGGTCTGACTCCTGTGAACCAGCTTTAGTTTGGAAAGAAACTGCACATAAACACATACATTTCAGAAGAGAACATGTACAGTGAATCACATGTGGTCACCTGTGGCCTTGCAAGAATTTGTGTGTACAAGGTGAGCATACATGATGATCCGGAAACCCATTTCTCATGTCATTCGTTGAAATTTCAGCTTCAAAAAAAAAAAGATGTATGAGAAAACTTAAGAGAGAAAGAAATATGACAAAGTAACATAAGCAACATCAACGTGATTCTTCAAGCATCTTTGAATTATCTGATGTTTTATTGTCGTGTGATGCTTGAAGCACTATTTGCACATTTTCAACCTGTGAAATTCAGGTGGTTTTTCTGGACAGGTGAGGCTTCCTGCCTGGCACTTCAAACGCCCCCCTCTTCTGACAGACTTCTGTTTAGATTGGAGACAGCCATCCATCTCTCCCCTCTCCAACTCAAAATGTCTCTCTCCTGCTCTGCAGTCTCTCAGTCTCTCTCCTACTCCCCCCCCACCTTTTTTCCTTCTGTGCCCTCTCTGTATTTGTGACAAGCTGGCACGCTCAAAGGGCATTGTCAAAATGTCAAACTTTATAAAATATAGATATAGACAGAGACATACAGAGGCTCAGGAAAAGGGGGAAGAAGATGAATGGGAGGAATGTGAGAGAAGTGTAAAAAAAAAAGAGGGAAGACAGAGTGAGAGAGTGAGAAAAGAGATATGAGCTCTCTGTGGTAAAAGACAATAAAGTGTGAAAGGTTTTTCCTTTGTTTGATGTCCTCCCCTCGGGGGCTCTGTGACAGAGACCGCTGCAGAGCCCCAGTTAAAAGAGGAAAAATGACAAGAGCCATTTCTCTCTTTTTCTCTCCATGGCCCTTCAGGATGAGCGTTGTGGGTGTGTGTGAGTTTGTGTGTCAGAGAGAAAGAGGGAGAGTTTGAGACGGACAGAGAAAGCATGAGAGAGGGAGAGGAAGCCCTTGGGGTCTAATAAATCAGGCCTGCATTGAACTGGAGGGTCCTGGAGGATCTTGCGTGGGAAGACAGGTGTCCATAGCATTCTGGGGCAGAGGTTATGGTCAGACACATCAGTCATCTCACTCAACACACACACACACACGGAGACACAGGCAGGGCTGAAATTACCCAGAGACAAAACCCATTTCCTCCTCTTGTACCTCATTACCATGTCACAGCCCTCTGCTTCATATTTGGTTTCGTTTTAAATGTGAAATACTGCTGTGATCAAATAATGAGAGCGAACGGCAACGCGAGCTGCTTTTGTAAACAGTTTACCATTGATTATTCCGGCGCTTATTGCGTTTCACTCTGTTTTCTTTTCAGTTCATAAAAAAGCGAGGCTGCCACCTTAGCGCACAGCAGCGGTGGCTCCCCGACAACATTAGCATAATAATAATTCACAGGCTGGAGTTATGGAAATGAAATAAAATATTGTTCTTTTATTCTGCAGCACGCAGCAGTATTCCGCTAAGACATCCAGTTATTATACATGACAAATATGAATTAAAGACACGAGTTTGAGCTGGAATGGAGGTCTGTGAGCGTGGAAGGGATCGCACCTCTCACGCTCTGCTGTTTGTGTGTGACTGACAGTGTGTGTGTGTGCAAGAGGTGTGTTTGTGTATGTACGTGCACATGTGAGAAATGTGTGTTTGTGTAACTTAGGCGACCCTGGATCGATAGTTTAGTCGCTGTGATATAGACACAGGAGGTCCTGAGGAATGGGGAACTGTATATTTGTTTCTGGGATAAAAAAGCAGNNNNCAATTCCCCATCATCTGTTTGAGCCATTTCCATGCGTGTGTGTGTGTGTGTGTGTCTGTGTGTGTGTGTGTGTGTGTGTGTGAGTGTGTGTGCGCATGCCTCAGGGTTACGGTCAGGGGAATGTTGCGTGCCTCTCTTCCCTGTCCTCCTTTTCACCCTTACAGATGCCGAAAAATGAAACTCCTACATGCCGCAAATACACACAAACTGCACACACACATGCACACACACAAAAAAAATACACACGTGCAGACAGTCAAAGAGTGAAGGGTCCCATAGAGTTCATAAGCTAGTGAATAATAAAAGCTCCACACTGGACCAGGTTGTCTGTCTGCTGTAAAAATGGCCTGTCTGTGACATGAATATGATTTTTGCTGTGTGTGTGTGTGTGTGTGTGTGTGTGTGTGTGTGTGTGAGCGAGTGTGCTCTCTCTGGTAACTAGATGAATTATTCACTGTTTACTGATGAGGAAGCATTTAGGCTCCCAGGAGTGGTGCTCAGAAGCAGGCCTCACCTCTCTCCTCTTGCCCTCTCTCCATCTTTATCGTTCTCTTCTCCTACTTCCCTCTTTCCCACTCGCCCCCATCACCCTCTCATCGTCTCTCTCCATTACTGGAGCTGTTGGTTCTAACATCACGCCTTTGTGGGATAGCAGCATTGTTGCAAGAAGCATGCTAGTTTAAGTCTTTCCTCGCCTTTAGCTCCAAATCTCTGCCTGTCTGATCCCACTGACCTAGTTGAGAAACAATGTTCTGATGGTAAAATCTCTGTTATGATGAGCACAGTAGGAATCCATTTGCATGTATTAAATAGAGGGATGGGATTCAGCTCTTCCTCTTTGGGGCTGCCTTAGCTGAATTAGCATCACTTCACTGACTAGACTCAGACATACAGATATACCCACACAAGTAAGCACAAATCACTGGAAGCCAAGTTTAATCTTTCTCTTACACACACACACACACACAAATGGGCACACACACACACACATATCCACATTGGCTAAAACACAGTTAATACACCCACTAATCAAGCTCCTATTACCAGGAAGAGGCTTTCACACATGGGGACCAAACTCCCTTCATCTAATTGGTCCGCTGAGACAATCGCTAAGCTGTTCACATCTGCAGGGATACATACACACACATGCGCTCACGCACACACATGCGTACACACACATGCGGTCACTCGGAGCCAATCAGTACAGAGCTCCTTGGGCAATGTGCACAGTCCCATCCTTTCCTTTATCCATCCTTTATCCCCTGGTTCATCCCTCGCTTTCAGCTCCATCGGTCCCATTACCACAGCGAGGGACCCCAATCTCTGGAACAGACACGCACGCACACACACACACACACACACACACACACACACACATACAAATACAACGCACTTAACCACAGCCCAGCTTCGACCATAACAAAACCAAAGGTCCAAGCTTTTTTAGCCTATTGGTGTCTTTCCTGTGTGTTTGTGGTGTTTTTGTATGTGTGTGTATGTGTGTGTGCTTGTGCTTGTGTGTGTGTTTGGAGTTGGGTGGTTTCCCATCCGGAGCAGCCGTTGTGCTGCTTATTAAACAAAGCCCGTTTAAAGCTGTCCTAATCCTTTCCCATAGCTATCCCTGACTACACATATAGGCACACACACAGATTTCCGCACAGTTGCTGAAGTCCAGTGCTCAGCAACACATTCTGTCCTCCGTCAACCCCAGCAGAGAGAGGGAGGAAGAGAGAGAGAGAGAGAGAGAGAGAGAGAAGGAGGGAAAGGAAGATTTAGCTATACACACATTCAGACAGACACACACACACACACACACACACAGAGCACATAGTTTCTTTAGGGTCTGGCGGCTAGTCGCCCATCTGGGACTGAAGATAACCCTTGCTACCCACTAGTATACGCAG
The DNA here is from genome assembly GCA_003416845.1 of Oplegnathus fasciatus. Lineage (NCBI taxonomy): Eukaryota > Metazoa > Chordata > Actinopteri > Centrarchiformes > Oplegnathidae > Oplegnathus > Oplegnathus fasciatus. The sequence goes on from NTHP01000234.1 coordinate 584,613, forward strand.
CAGTGTGCAGGCTGTGTGTGTGTGTGTGAGGGCGATTATATGTGCTTTAGAACCTTCTGCACTCTGTGGCACCAAACCAGCACCCAACACTCTTCATCATTTAAGTAATAAGAGTTTTCTGAAGCATAAATTCATCTCATAATGAAGGTCAAAGAAACCTGCAGACATCTCTTGCCTTTATTTCAAGAATAATATGGCCCAAATTTCAGTGCTGGTGGATGAAGAATTGCATTTGGACTCACAACACAAGGGGAATCCATCAAATAGTCGACTTCAGCTCTTTTTAGCTGCGTGTAACAGTTTTAGGGAATCGGCCTACTGGAAATCTTGGCTGGTAAGCCAAACACTAAAGTGGTTTTATTAATCTTTTTTGAATTGTGTGCGCCCAAGACTGGCAGTCTTGAACAGTGAATATTATACAATATAGGGTGCAAGAGTAGTGTACTGCTCAATAATCAAGCTACTTTCAAGCCTATTAGCTAGACAAGTTGTGCAGGTTGATCAAACTGTGAAATACATCTGTATGAGTTCCCTCATAGGGTATAGATTCTGTTCAAGAAAACATTTTGGAGCCACAGGTAAAACTAAATTATTGCAAAACAACAACCATGGATGATTAACACCAAGCTACATGACAGTGACACCCAGTTTTGTGCATGTGTGGGTCTGATCCTGCGATCTGGACTTTCCCCCTAGTTCAAACTGTTGAATCCAATCAACTCCTCCAATCAAATGATATGATTTCAGTGTGGTCCTAGTTCATGACTCAGCTGTGCCCCATATGTTGCAGCCTTGGACCAGTTTCAACAGAAGCTGCAACAGAACCATCCTGCAACAGAATGGGGCGGCTGTGGCTCAGGAGGCAGAGCGGGTCGTCCACTAATCAAAAGATCGGCGGTTGGAAGCCTGGCTCCTCCAGTCCGCGTGTCAAAGTGGCCTTGGGCAAGCTACTGAACCCCAAATTGCTCCTGAAGGCATAGCCATCGGTGTATGTGTATGAGTATTAGATTAGATCCTGATGAGCAGGATGGCACCTTGCATGGAAGCCTCCGCCATCAGTGTATGACTGAGGGGTGAATGACATGCATTGTAAAGTGCTTTGAGTGGTCGAAA
>NTHP01000234.1:596756-607888 GCA_003416845.1 Oplegnathus fasciatus
CCCTTTTCCTTTGCTTTTACTCATTTTTGCATTTGCTCACTGTCAGTCGATTAATGTCATGCTGCCCTGTAGTAAATGTCTTTGTGTAAATGTGTGTCATGTGAGGACAGGGTGTGTGTGACAGAAAGAGACAGGCTCAGAGAGAGAGAAAAAAGTTAACTGTGATCAGCACAGATGGAAGGACACCTGCTCTGTAATGGTGTTTTCAGATACTCCCTCTGTCTCTTTCATGCCCTCATGCAAGCGCACACACACACATACACACGGTTACTTCAGAGAGACAAACCTGGGCACGACATGAAGGTCCATCCTCCTCCTCCCATGGTGCAATGGAGGCAGAGTGACGGATGGGATGGGGAGAAATGGGAGAGAGATAAAACGACAATATGGAGCCATGGAGACAGGTCCAAAAGAGGGGGAAGAGGGGAGTCACAGACAGAGAGAGAAAGTGGGGGACGGACAGGGAGTGGTTCACACATTTGGCGAGTGAAACTAGCTGTGATAAATCCAGCAGAGCAGCCTTATCTGTGTTCAGTTGTGTGTTTGCATGTGGTGAGTGTGGTCCTGTGAGGCTGAGAGGGAGCAGGTTTACAGGGCAGACAGATATGTATTTAGGCCAAGAGGCGCTCATAGTCCACCTCAGGGGCTGTGGACCTGAACCTGAGCTGTGATGGGATTCTTGTGCTGCTGTGTTTGAGGTCCAGTATATATTTAAATAAGTCACAGAAAAGACTCCACATTGTTCTTTGAGGAAAGATGAAAGGCGCCAAACATGTCCTTGAATGTGTCAAGAGCATTTTTTATATTTTGAAACAAAAAAAAGAAACAGAAACCCAGATGACAGACTTTGTAACTGGACTCACCACATACTGGATGATGCTCCCCATCCAAACTCAACACGCATCCAAGTGTGTGATTGGCTGTTTTGTACAGATAATACCCAGGGCGTAGTGAGGCCTTGGACTGTGCTCACCTGAACACAATCACAAGTAAGACAAATGCAAATTGGCCTTCTTTTTATCGGTTGTTAACATGAACATTAAAGGAATAGTTTGACATTTTTAGGATGATGTGAAGATCGATACCACTCTCATCTCTGTCTGTTCAATATGAAGCTAGAGCAGGGAGACAGTTAGCTTAGCATAACAACTAGAAACAGGTAGTCTACTTCTGGCCCAAAGGAACAAAATCCACCTACCAGCACCTCCAAAGTTAACTTTTTAACATATTATAACGGGAGTGCAAGAGTAACAAGTTGCAGCCTTACGAGGGGGTATTTCTTGGCTGGGGGTAGTGCCAAGGAGTTGCTGCCCCCCACAAAGAAATAACCCTACACATAAGCCTCCGTTAAAACCATTGTACACTTGTGTAAAAATGACAAATCGTAGATTGTTTGGGTTAAATGGCAGATTTTGTTAAATGTTTTTGAGCAGCATGAATCTTCTTATTAAACTCTCATCATGAAAGCGAATAAGCATACTTCCCAAAATATCAAACTATTGCTTGAAAAACGTATTCATCATGTAACAGTAAGCAGACTCCATAAATCTAACTTGCCGTAGGCGGTTGCAGCCCTACATACATAAGAATATTGCACAGTGCTTTTTAAAGCAGAAATTTGGCATCAACATGTTAATAATTAAAGTTTGCATTAACTTCAAGTGGAGAAAATATGGGGGCTTAAATCCTTAATGAAAATGAGGAGGGCTCAGAGGAGGAGGCACAATGAATTTTCGAACAATACGTTCTCAGAAGAGAGAGGGCAGTACAGCCCAGCAGGCAAACACACAGCAAAGCCTGTTACCAGTAGTTCAAATGAGGTTCCTGACACCGTGCATGTGAATGAGGAAAGGCTGAAGCCCAAGTGTGTAAAACACACACAAATACAGAGAGACACGCGCTGCACACACACACGCAGACAGTGCAAATCTGGTAACTCACAGAAATACCCACAATTACATGCACACATGACTATCTTATTTTATTCACTTACGAGCAGATTCACTATAACATAGCCTACAGGTGTCATTAACATTTCAAACATGGAAAATTATGCAAACACCCTGCCACGCTGTGGGGGCAAGCAGCTCTGCTCATTTAACACACTCCTCCAGCCACTGAGACGGAACCGTTTTCTCATCTGTCAGTGTTCCACGGCTTTACGAAAACAAACATCTTGTCAACATCGTGCACTCTCACATTTACATTAACACACACACACGCAGACATCCGGGGGGCCGAGACAGACAAAAAATAGCGCGGCTAATGCACAAGGAAAACCAATTTCAGCAAAAAAAACACACGCACACACACACATCGACATCTCACACATGAAAGATGGTATCAATGAACATTTTCTGCTCCCATCATCTTTCCAGACCCTCTTGGATAGACTGTCCAGCCTTGTGCCCAGCAAAACCAATCTGCTCTTATTTCATTTCATCCCAATCTATTCTTCTGCTTGGGTGAACTGACCATAGCGTGTATGTGTGTGTGTGTGTGTGTGTGTGTGTGTGTGTGTGTGTGTGTGTGTGTGTCCATCACACCCAGTGGAGGTCTATGTGCAGGGTCTCAGAATATGAGGTAATCAATCACATCATACTGCCTTAGATTAGAGCCACATCGATCTGGTCTCAGCTCTGACAAACAGCCTGACCTAGAATACATCCACCTGGACAGGACACACACACACACACACACACACACACACACACACACACACACACACACAAACTCAAACACACACACAGCATCTCTTCTTTCTCTGCATTTCTGCCACTCCACGTAGCACCCCCCCTCCCGGGAGTGTACACCACCACATACACACATACCAGGAATATTTACTGAGAACCGCAGTCTCACACAGAGCGGTCCCTGTGCAGTAAACATCCAAGGTGGGATGATTTTCCTGGTGGGTGGCTGTTCATTTGTATACCCCTTTCACTGTCCATCACCTCCGCTGCCCCCGTCCACGAAAGCAAACACTCACCGCCAAAGTTTGGCGTTCTTGTCACTCTCAACAGACTCGGGAATGTCATACATATTTCTACCTGTGTGTGTGTGTGTGTGTGTGTGTGTGTGTGTGAGTGTCCTCTCTCTATTGGCTACATGCACTCATTTTATTTATTAATGCTGTGTATCATCCCAATCAATGGTCGGTGGCGTGATGAAGGTTCTTGCCTGAGGGGAGAGGGAGCAAATGGAAAAGGCTCTGAGATGTGCAGCGTTCACAAAATCATTAAGTCTGAGCTCAGGCCTGCGTGTGTGTGTGCATATGTGTGTGTGTGTATTGTGCTTAACAAGTAATCATTAGCACTAGATATGCAGCGAGGGTGTCAGAGTGTTATCCAGGTATTGTTTGAAGATCTCTAGCTGTCTACCCTGTAGTGCAGGCTGGAGAAAATCAAAGCCCTGAACATCTAAAGTATGTGTGTACGTAAGTGTGCGTCTGTGCGCGTGTGTGCATGCGCAGGTGACAAGCCTTCTCCTACTATTTCACTGCAGAGCAGAGACAGAAATATAAGCTCCAGTAAAACTCCGGGAGGTTGAAACTTTTCCACCGCCTGTGTTTTATAATGTGAAACATATGGTAGAAAGTACAATTAATTTCAATATTTGATTCAATCTTTGCATCTACGGAAGACAAACTGCTCTCCAAAGTTAATGTCGTTCTTCAAAATGAAAGTGTGGAAATGCATTTGAAATTTAATAGATATCTACTACATCTTACAGCAGCTAAACTGACACAACAATTAAAGAAGAGCTAAAATGCACAGTGAATTTGAAACTCTTACTTACACAGTGTTTATTGTGATGTAGTGTCCCTGACAGCTCTGCTACACTTTGTTGTTGCCTGCTTGGTCAAAACTGCAAGGCAGGCAATGAGTCGGCCACTTTCTAAAGAGAAGATAAGTTTAGAAAAATAGTTCAACGTTTTGAGAGATACGCTTATTTACTTTCTTGTCGAGGGATGGATGAGAAGATTGATGCCACTCTCGTGTCTGTACAGTAAATATGAAGCTGGAGCCGGCAGCTGGTTAGCATAGCTTAGCTCAAAGACTGGAAACAGGGGGAAGCAGCTAGCCTGGCTCTGTCCAAAATCCACCTGCAAGCACCTCTAAAGCTCACTATTTACCAGGTTATATCTTGTTTGTTTAATCTGTACAAACAAGTGTAAAAACGTCACGTTTACTTGGAAGTAACTGTGCCTGGCTAGTCCCTGCTAGTCGCCCATCAACGTCACAGTGACAACAAGACTCCAGGACCAGAACGTGTTGTTTTTACACTTTGGTTTTTGAAGGACTAAACAAACGAGATATGAGCTGATGTGAGCTTTAGAGGTGCTGGTAAGCGGATTTGGGTTACTTTCGGACAGAGCCGGACTCGCTGCTTCCCCGTTTCCGGTCCATATGCTAAGCTAAGCTAACCAGCTGCTGGCTACATGTGAGCGTAGTATCAATCGTTTCATCTAACTCTCGACAAGAAAGCGCATATGTATATTTACAAGAGTGTTGAATCATTCCTTTAATAGAAATACAACTTTGTCCCTCTCACCTCACGTTATGTTATTTCTGTGCTGACTTCATGCTGGAGCTTGAACTGAGTCTCATACCTGATGTGTCCTGGTGAGCAACAGCTGAACAGTGTGAGACCTACAGAGACAGCCGGGTGGACGACTGACCAATGAAGTTGTTCCGGAGGTGGGGGGATTGACCAATAAGAGAGCAGGACTGATTGGAGGTGATTTACGTTCCTGACATCTTTAACCAAATTACCCAGCATCCCTTGCGGTGTGATTACTGTGATGCACAGTCTCGATGCTTGTGTGTAAAGCGTGTTTGTGTGTGTGTGTGTCTGTTATTTCACTTCTCCCAAGGCAACAGCTCATGCAGAACTGGAAGACGGATTTGAAAACAACAAGTGAGATTCAAAACTGCCAGACGGGGAAAAAAAACATCTCTTTTTTTTCACATTTTCTGAGATAGTCTGATATCTGCTATCTCTGGCAGTTATCACAGTTACCATGCCCACTGACCTGCAGGCAAGGCTTAGACAACATGTTCAGGGTTTTATGAAGTAATCTCATTGATCGCTAGCCAAGACTGCTGTCAGGACATCCAGAAGATTTCCCAGCATTTGTTTGAATTTATGAGAATCTAACAAGCTTGTGTTTACATTTTCTACCAGTGCAAAACAATTTCACACAAAATGCCTTCCTTTTGGCAATCTGAAGTCTAACACATATTGATCTACACTAGCTGTAATAGGAAAATACAATTAAACTGTCTGTGCTGACATGCATTTGATTAGCTGGCTCCCTGGTGACTACTAGTGTCGTTTTCCCAAAGGCTAAACCAGTGGCCTGAAGATTTTGAAATGAGCTGAGGGAAGCCTTTATGTCATCCGAGGCGTTCCCTTTGAAAATAATATCCAACCAAATCACCTGACCAGCTCAATTAAAGACAGAATATAGCAGGTACATTATGTAGTGATATTATTGCGGTTCACTGTGAGATGTCTCTGAGACCAGCACAGTTTCTATTAGAGTTAACAGGCTCATCTGACTGGAAGCCTCCATGATCCATCAGTTCATTTCAGCCACTCTGCTCTCTCAGCCCCGCTCTTAAAGACAGATAGTGGGAGACTGTCTCATTTCACGCTTGCAGGAGTTAATGCTATTAAACTAGACACACAGATACACTCAAATGTGCACACGTACACACATGTGCACGCGCCCACACACACACACACACACACACACACGAGATGTAGCTGCTATCTGATGGCCTGAACAACGGCAACCTCTGAGATAAAGAGCAGCTTTCCTGTTCCAGTGATACACAGTCATGTTCAGCCTCTGGATGATGTGTGTGTGAGTGTGTGTGTGTGGGTGGTTGTACCTTTGTGTGTGAGTTCACATTTGCACCTGCGCTGTGACTGATGCCGGTACAATCCCTCAGTGATCCCATTACAAGGGTCTGACAAGCGAGGGTTGTGTGTGTGTGTGCCAGTGTTCGTGTGTGTGTGTGTGTGATGGAGAGAATCATCTGAGAACTGCTGTTAGTTAGCAGCATTCTCTATCACTGTGGCGTGTTATTATCTGGCCAGGGCCTATGTTACATCACTCATACTTGCACATACACACATGCACGTACACGTGCACGCACAAACACACACACACAAACACAGATTTGTCTTGATATTTTTGTGAGGACGCTCCATTGACCATTCCTTATTCCTCATCACTACATACCGTAAAGGAATAGTCCGTCATTTTGGGAAATACCTTTATTTACTCTCTTGCTGAGAGATAGAGGACAAGATTGATAGCACTCTTATGTCTGTCCATCAAATATGAAGCCTGAGCAAAGAGACGCTTAGCTTAGCTTAGCATAAAGACTACAAACAAGGAGAAACAGCTAGCCTGGCTCTGTCCAAAGAAAGAAATAAGCCTTGCAGCACATCTAAAGCTCACTAATTAACATGTTATGTTTGTTTAATCTGTAGAAAAACAGAAATGTAAAAACAGCAATTTGTGGTTTTAGGAGCAGTTAAGTGTCGGGACTATTTCTTGGCCAGGCACAGTGACTTCCTGGAGTCTCCACTGGTTGCCTGGCAATTTCACAGTGATGATAAGACTCAAAGAAATCACTGCGCCCGGCCAAGAAACAGTTCTTAACCTCAGACAAGCCACTTAAAGATGTGAGGACTATATCCTCACTCTGAAGCTCAAAAACTCAAGAGAAGTGCAAGAAGAGCAAACCCACTTACACACTACCTCTTTACTTAATAAGATTATGAGTTCAGGCAAATGAAAAATCACAATTTCTAACACTTTGGGGGGTTTGGCATGTGTCACTGAAGCTAAAAGGGAAGTCCAGCTTGCTGATCATGCACACACAGATCCCTACAGACATCATATAATCGGGTTTGATGTAAGCAGACCACACAGTGCATTTATTTTAAAAAAACCACACACAATCTTAAAACTTTTTAAAAGTTTTAAAATTGTTATTCCCAGCACCTTGTTATTCCTGTGCCTGCCTGACAGCGGAGCACAATTCAGCCAGACTAGTCAGCTCACACTGAGAGACAGTTAAATGATACACCACTTACTGTAAACTTACACACAGACACACACAGTGCACACCTTCAACACATATATACACAAACAGTATGATAAATATTCAATAAACAAAGGAGTTAAAAACCTAGGTGCCAACCTTGTGTAAACTAATCTGTGTCCATACATTTAATCAATACATAAATTTGTGTGTAAATAAAACTCTGCCTTTCTTTATATCTTATATATGAATAGCTAACAATGCACTTATGATCATTTTAGTGGCACAAATGCAAAGTTGCACATCCTCCATACCGTTTGTGCCAAAACATGTACTGTAAAATTTAGCTGTAAGCTATAAAATTCACTGTATTTATGAAGTGTCTGTACCTCACTGTGTGGGGTGGTGATCAGAGCGTTCTCCACACCCACACTGCAACATATAAGAGCTAAAACTTCAGAAAGAGAGAACTTTTTGACTAATTGAGGCAAATAATCTTTGTGTGTGTGTGTGTGTGTGTGTGTGTCTCCCAAGCTGCATCAGCTGGGCTTAGAACAGGTTATGCCTTCCCTCCTCATATTTCTCCTCAGGCCACTTGTTCACTCGCTGCTTGTGCCGCCACCTGAGAGCAGATTATTGTTTAGGAGACTTGCAGCAGAACAGGCAGAGTAAGTAGATCTCCTCTCCTCTGCTCTAATCTAATCAAATTTGATGTTTCCAAACACACAGCAGCTGGCTAAAGGCACAGCGATGATACCCTCGGAACAAAGCCCACGTTTGTTGTGGGAGACTTACCTAAGCTTCTCCAATTCCTGCCTCAATTTAGCATTCTCTCCCTGAAGCTTAATGCTGGAAAACAACAAGAAAGCAATTTAACAGCCTAACACTGTGAGTGTGTGCTTTAGGTGTGTATGTGTGTTACCCTCAAAATGGTTCACGTCTGTTTGTGGAGCAGACATCCTCTGTGGGGTGATCCCACGTTCACTCTGCAACAACACAGTAAAGCAAATTCAAACACCTAGAGACGGCACACTCACACAAACAACCCTTTAAAAATATCTTGGCCCTCTGAAAATATTACTCCATCTTTTTACAAACGTGCATTACATGTTCAAATGCGCACAGAAGCAAACACCATACAGCATGACTATTACCTTGACGTTTGCTGTTCAGAGGTTAGATGAGTTTTCCCTGCTGCCTAATTAGCGTGATCATTCTGTAAAATTTGTAGTATTTTATACATACAGTATGTTACATATTCGTAAAATAGCTACATAGATGTTGGGGGTCAATACAGGATCGGGTGGTGGTTGATATTCTGCTAAGTTTAAGCTTTCATGCATTATTAAAACATGTAATTTCTTTATTCATGTGAATGAAATAATAGGAGGAAGGGCTGGTAGCTTTGATACACTATGTGTACATCAAATGTAGAGATCACTTCACTTCAGTCAGCACTGCAAAGGTCCTTTCATCACTTTGACCTATCCAGGTCTCGCTTTCATCTTACAGTAATGAGGGGCTCATTAATTTCTAATCAAAGGATCCTGATTTACTGCAGGTCCATGGAGGATATTCAGCCCTCTATACACGGAAAGTGGATGGGGTCATCACATTTCAAACAATACATCTGAAGACCAGTGGGCACACATGAGTGCTCGCATAAACACGCAATGCGAAGGTGAATCTGTCTTCTAACCTTTTGGCCACTTTTTCATCAGATGTGCTAAATTCTATGCAGACTGGGGTGAAAAAAAAAGAGATGAGGGAGAAAAAGATGGAATGAAGACTGAAAAGAGAGCTGCTTTGTGTTGAAGCATGGCAAAAAGTACCCTCACGCACATCTGGAAAGAAGACACTATCTCACTGTGTGTTAGCGAGTGTGTGTGTGTGTGTGTGTGTGTGTGTGTGTGTGTGCGCGCGCGTGTGTGCACGCGCACGCAGGAATGGCCGTTCCGCCACGTTCCAGATAATTCCACACACTCTCCCTCTATACTCCCGGCCTAGCTCCACGAACACACCATCGGTCACTCTGGTCTGTGCTTGTGTGTAACTGTCCAGACTCAGTGAAACAGACGACTGCGCCTGTCTGTCATAGGCTGTTTAACAAGAGATTCTGCCTCGAGACTCTCAATCTGCAGCTGCTGAGAGCCAGTGGAGCAAACCACAAGTTTTATCAGTAAAAAACACATTCAGCCTATCAGCCGAATCAATCATATCTCTACAGACTTTGACTACCTAGACTCTAAACCATTACAACATAATATACAAGTAGTCATGCTATTGTAGCAGCAGAATATTAAAAGAATTCCTATGAGAAATTGAGTTACAAGATGATACGATAATCTAATCAAAATCAGAGTTGGTCTATTATTACTAGTATCCAGTTAAGGGAGAGTGTTATCATGTGCTCCCATTTGCCTTCAGCATGGAATGAGAGAGAAAATTGTAGAAAAAATAGAGATAATGGGAACAGGAAAAGATGTGTACGGTTAAAACACACAGAAATTTGAGTCCAATAACTTTTGTGGCAAGTTGATTATTAAGAGTCAAAATCATTCTGATAATATGTGCAGAATAATAAAGTAGCATACAGTAAACTCATCGTTCATTCTTCCCATACAATGCTTTTAAAAGCATGATGGTCCAGGGGTGGTCTGCTTAACTATCTGCATTTATCAAAAATATGAATTAAATGATATCATCAGCATGTACGACACTCAATAGGAGAATTTCTAACCAGTCAAGTCATGTCAGTACTTTCAGCTGAACAACATCTATGGTATTTTTGACAATGTGGAGTAGAGCAACATGGTGAAATAACAAATCCAGGGGTTCAGTTAACACTGTACAGCCAACAATGTTACTGTCCGCTCACGCTCATCCTGACCGTCTGCCTAATATCACAAAGACACTTCAGCTCAAACAAAAGGCCAGGTGCACATCCAGGAGAGAAATTTATTCAGTTTCAACACTTGATTTAAACCAGAGACAACAAAGGTCTACAAGAGACAAAAGACAGCAGCTCAGCAGCTACAGTAATCCACCTGTGTCACAGTGCCATCTAGCTTCCAAATGAAGAACTGCAAAGACATTTTCTAAAGTTAATTAGCTAATAGCAAACACTTTTGTTTTTAAACTGTAAAATTGAACTAATTTTTTTTTACTTAATGTAATTAAACAGGATGAAATACTGCATCGACGTTTGAGAGCAAAGAATCATTTGGATGAATCCTGCAAAGGGCCTGTTGTTCCCTGCAATTTTAAACTTTTCAGTGTTACATTATCCAGTGAGATGGAAATACGTTCTACTGCAACAGCCCTGTAATATACACTAACTTATTTAGGCTGATAATGTTTTTGTAGAGGCTGTGTCAGGAACATGTTCCTTTAACTCTGTGGTCGTGTTTGGGGCTAGTTTGTGGTGGTGTTGCATTAGACTGCATTATATTGTAATGTGTCACTGTTATTTTGTTCACTGCTTGTGTATAAAGTGGGGTACGGATGTATATTTTACCACCCAAGACACACCTGCTGGAGCTGTTAATGCACACAGCACACCGCAGTGACACAAGTTAACAGACAGGAGCACTGAGCGGTCATAGACACAGAAAACAATCATGACGCAGTGCAGAGCGTGTGGATAACTGTTTGAAACAAACATTCACGAGGCCTGCAGAGCACTTAGAGACACTGAGTGACTCATGCAGAGCTCATTCTCTTTCTCTCTTGCTCTCTGCACACTCTCTCCATTTGGCTTCGGTAATAAACTTCCAATGTTTTGGAGTAAATTAATTACTAATAAAGGAACCAATTCAATTTGAGCCTCTACAGTAACATCACACAAAGGTCAGTGAAACACCTCTGCTTAATTTGGGCACATGTACGTCTAGTTGCACACACACACACACACACACACACACACACACACACACACACAGCATGCCTGGCCACTCTTTGGACACAGGCACTTGCTGAACTGCAGAATGTTAAATAAACCAATGGAGGAATTCCACTGAGTCAACACAGCCTGTGGAAGTGTGTGTGTGTGTGTGTGTGTGTGTGTGT
>NTHP01000234.1:615740-646183 GCA_003416845.1 Oplegnathus fasciatus
CTGTGTTTACCACTGACATGACAATGATGCATCAAAATAATAAAAAATCAGGCAAGCAAGGAATTGCTTTCTCATAACTGTGTTTTATATGCCTTCGACACATGTCAGTCAAGTTATGCCATAGACTGGTTGTTTGGCACAAAGTGAAGGACACAGGAAACTTTCAAATCTGTTTCAGGGTCAGAAAAAGCTCAAAGTGTTACAAAACGCTGATTTGTGTAAGTTATGGGCTGGCAGTTACAGCTCCTAATTCTACTTAAATAAACAGTGTCTGGGAATGCTGATTTACAGATGTCTGGCTTGTATATTTAGGTGAACATTTACACATGTTCTTACAGGTTTCCTCAGAGTGAAGGGAAAAAAGAGAAACCTTTCCCTTCTGATAACACAGAAGAGTTATCAAAATGTTTTACGTATTATGATTGATGAAACTGATTCATTTATACTCCCAACTGTTTACTCTATGTTGTGGTTATGTATGCTTTCAGTTCTGTCATTTTGATGTGCCCTTGTTATGTGTGTGCAGTGAATGTGGTGGCCATGCTCCATAACTTCTGGGAGCAGAGGCAGATGAGTCAGTTAAACGGTTCCTCCAGTGAATCTGACGGTTCTGTTGGGGACGCAGCCATGCAGACAGAGAGCTTGCTGCTGTACGAGTCTGCACCGTCCCCTGGTCCCCCATACGTCTGCTATGTGACCCTGCCTGGAGGAAGCTGCTTTGGTAATTATAAGGTGAGTCTATCATCATCTGTCCTGTCTGGCATGGTTTCTACACTTGGTGGTTAATCTAACATGCCTGCATTGTGTCAGCGAGAACTTACAGCAGTTATCCTTCATGTGAAGTTGGAAATATTTCCATCATGAGGTGAGTGCACATGCTTGATCAAAGATACATGATGCAGGTGATTTTTCTGTCGTCATGGTGAAATTGCAGAGAGCGTGGAAACCGTAACATCAATTGTAAATGTAATAAAAGCACACCATCGACTTCCAGTTTGTTATTCTATTAAATTAGTTTCTCACACATACATTTTAATCTGCAATTGCTTCTCTTCCTTTTGCTGCAGCAGCACAAAATAGATCTCAACTAAATCACAAACTGCCCCCAAGTTGTATTACATCAACTTTCACATTCAGAAGTAGGCGCTCACAAGCAAAACACTTGAGGGCCCTTCAGTGGGAATAAACACACAGTCACACACACTTTTAAGGTTGTTTTAAAATGATGTTGTTTTCCCACAATGCCTCTCAATGGGCTCATTGTGACCCAGACAGCAGCCCCCGGCTCAGAGAAGGCATGTGATTGGCTATCTGTGAATGCCTCTAATGTCCTAATCTCATTGGTGATTTGAGTTCTGATCCCATGATTAGCTGCAATGAAGTGTAAAATCATCAAAATGGAACTAAGAGTGGGCGCCCCATTTACAGACAGGGCCTATTCATGCTCACACATGTCAGCATACCCTGACATTTCTGTCGGACAAAGTTTCACATCTTTTGGCACTCTGTTTGACATTTTAACCCTTTGTGTTCATCATCTCTTCACCCTCAGGTGTGTGACACTCAGGCAGAGGCTCGGAGGGATGCAGCTCGTGTGGCTCTGATGAACTCACTCGTGAACGAGCTGCCGTGTCGCCGCATCAACCCTCAGTTCATCACTCAGAGTCTGCAGCAGGCGGCCACAGACAGTGCTGTGAGTGCAAGCCAGCGCAAGCACACAGTATTGCACCTTTTCACAAGGCAGAAGGAGAGTGTTAAGTCTCAACATGAATGTTTACCTGCACTGTTGTCTCTGTAAAGGTCTCCATAGACGATGCATGTGATTCAAGCACCAGTATAGGAACCTACAGTTTGCTGCTCCACTCCTACATTGGAAGGACCATGCTGGAGTTCCAGGTAAAACATAAAACCAAGGCCTATTTTGCAAAATGCTATTTTTCTTGTACCTGTGCTCATAAATCATGTGGGGTCATGTGGTAATTGTGTGAAAGATCTATTTACTTCAAAGGATTCAGGCCTTGTGAAGTGCTACTTTGCGCTGAGGGATGTTAAATAGTATATTTATTATTGGACCCCAAATTTAAGCATTATCATTTTACATAATTAGGAATTATTAAGCCAAACATAACAGAAATAAAAAAACCCGGGCGGTAATCCCACCATCATTGTTATCATTAGTGTGTTTTGCCTATTTATTCCCACTCCATCTCACTCTCAGTTGGACCCGGGCAGGGAGTCATGGTATGCAACACCTAATATTTCTACCTTTGTGTAAATAAACATATGTCTGCAGACAGAGGGTTATTAGCTGGAGGAAATGGGTTCATTATCATTCCTGCTAAAGCATAGCTCATAGAGATGAAGCGCTTCCAAGTACTACACACACCTCCATACCTGCGCACATGTACACACACAGACATTGAAATGTATTCACACACATACACTCAAATCTATGCACACACAGCACCAACTATATGTGCGCAGCTGTCAGTGCTTCGTATAACTTATACATGCAGTCAATGCAGGTAGTCAGGCAGATAAACAAGCAGCGTAGGGCAGATGCACCGCTGGAAACAGAGTAAACAGGCCGGCAGGTACAACGTGGACTTCAACCCCAGACAACTTACATGTCATATTTTCCATCTGTGTCTCATTAGGTCAATTTCAGTTAATGTATGGACTCTCTGTTTAACACTACTGTCACTGGCTCTTAACACATGGCAGCTGTTCAGCCAGACAGTATTTTATAAATCAGGGTGAAACCTACCTGGTGCATAAAGATTTACAATATCTTTTCAAACCAATCATCCACAGTTTAGCTGTGGGTTCAAGAAATATCCACATAATATGTTATCTTTGTCAGACCTATGTACACAGAGCTGGATGTTTGGGTTTGTTATTCAGGTCATTACTTATGAGGTTGTGCAAGACTTTCTCTCTCTCTCTCTCTCTCTCTCTCTGTGTCTCATTCTCACCCACCTTCTCCCCCTCTCTTTCCCCCTGTAGGAGATGATGACAGTTTTCCAGTTGTTGCACTGGAACGGGACACTGAAGGCTCTGAGGGAAAGACAGTGCTCTCGACAGGTACAGGTCTTGCCAAGGACATGTCTCATCCCTGGTTTCAGCTAACTTTGATAACCCTAACCCTACATAATGATGATTGCTTGTTTTCTTTCCTCCCTCTCAGAGTGTGATCGCTTATTACTCTCAGCGAGGACTTGATGAGTACATGCGCAGCAGCTTGGCTCTGGATTGGCTCGGGCGGGAGCAGAAGTCAGCAGGGCGACTTGGGGAGGAGCTGCAGGTGGCACAGAGGGAGTTGGTGTTGGCCCGGCGTCGAGGCGTAGAGCTGCGCTTCTACAAGGAAAAGACCGAGATCCTCAGCTTGGCTCTGAGTCAAGCATACATTCAACACACACCTGAGGTCTTCAGCCAGGCGCCGAGTCTCACATACAAGCAAGAGCAACTTCCTTTACACACATTACACAGCCAGGACACAGAAGTCCAGATAACCCCACCCTGCAGTCCGTCACCAACCCTCCATAAAAACACAAGGCAAACAGTCTGTCAAACCTCTGGCAAACATGTGCCCTCCAACAGTCCCTCACTGGGCTCACACCAGACTTGTGTGCCTTTAAACGACTTTGAATAGATTGACACAGAAGGTGCAGGATGGATGCTAAAAGTTGTCATTTGACTCTGTGAATGAGCTAAAAGTCTGCCACTCGAGATGTGAACAGAACATATCAAGCCACAGTCTTGATCTTCAGGTTTTCTGTAAACATAAGCGTTCCAAGTATTGGTTTAATGTGTGTTTTAATAGTGCTCTAACCTTATTAACACTCGTTTGTGACTGTAGAACTAAGACTTAAAGATGTGTGTAGTTCTGAAATACAGCATTCAAATGATTTAAATCGATTAGCAGAAAATGTAGTTGAACTGTAGCAGTGAACATCCATCCATTTTTGCATGAAGAGCACTCTACTGCCTTAGCTTTTATGTGTGTTCAATTATGTTGTTTGAGAAGTATATTATGATACACAAGGTCACCTGTAACTTAAAATACAGGATTTTAAAATGATTTAAATTATTTAGCCTATGAGCTGCTTCACATACCAGCAACTCAGTTCTCCTCCCTCCGCCTCACTCTTCCTCTCTCCTTCTCTGTCATCCATATCATCTGGCGTGTCAATTTCCTCAATGGAAATTACTCGTCAGGGCCCTTCAGGATACTGACTGACTGTGTGACATGTTGGATGGCGTGTCGGCTCGATGCTGTGAGACAGAGAGCCTCTTATGAGTGTGACGCACATTTATTTGATAATGTCGGAGAGCAGCTGGATATGAAATACAATCTGGTTTGTATGTATCAAGGAGATTAGTGTATGATAGAGGACATCTGGTCAGGTCAGTTGCAGCTATAATTATAAGAATCAGCACTTACTGTGTTTCTCATGATAAAACCTATACAGGCCTACAGCTTTCGATTGTCTTCAGTTTGGTTTGGTGGTGGGAGTGAATTCATTTTAAAGGGAAAATGTAAAAGAAAAATCATTTTGATATACATTTGTAAATAAATATTTTTCTGTTACTCATGACCTGTCTGTGTATTCATATGAGCACTGATGGAAATGATAAATGATAAAGCACTTTTTAAAGCGTGAACAACCATGACACCAGATCACAGGATAGTTTAGCGTTTAAAGTTCATTATACCAACTCTGAACTGGGGAAGATGGGTTTACGGTGCAATTCATCACAACTGGAATGAAGCGCAAAACAAACTGAAGTTAGAGACACTCATTCCTCTCTGGGACTTTAAAGTTCTGCTTGTTGATATTTTAAATGATATTTGTGAGCATTTTAATAAGTGTGTCTGTGTGTGATGTTTTTTGGTGTGACTGACTTGTCTTGTTTTGATGTTGTGTATGCAATTTGTGATTTTGAGACTTCCTGAAAGAATAAAATTTTAACTAACTAAACACAATACTCAAGCAAATGAACTTTAGAGTTGAACTGAAGTGTGGATGACTGATTAAATTGGTGTTTAATAACTTAATCCAGCTATGAAGACAGTAATATTCAGTAAAAGTACCAATACAACAATGTAAAACTACTCCATTACAAGTAAGAAGTCCTTCATTAATATATTATTATATATTACAATATTAGATTGTTAACACTGATGCATCAATGTGTAATTAGCTTTTTATTGTTGTAGTCCCTGGAGGTGGAGAGAGTTTGAATTATTTTATATACAGTTAGCTACAGTCCAGTTGTTCCCAGCCTAACCTAATAATGGAGGATTTTACCACATTGTATCTCAGACACTTACTTACTTACTTGAATTGAACCATGTGAGAAATTTAGAGGTCTCTTTGGTGGAACTGCTAACAACATCTGAAACATAACAAGAGGCCCCAACTAGACACTGTTTTTTGTAAAGGATGACAAGCCAGAACTGCTGGGAAACAGTGGTTTAATCTTTAACGATGAATTGTATTTCCATCAGCTCATCGTATGTTTTTTGTTGGTGTTGGTTTTTTAAATAAAATCTTAATAAAGAAGTAACTAACTATAGCTGTCAGATAAATGTAGTGGAGTAAAAAGTACAACATCTCCCTCTGAAATGTAGTGGAGTAGAAGTATAAAGTAGCATAATATCTATCTATCTATCTATATATATGTATGTGTATATATATATATATGTATATATATATACTTAAGTAAAATATAAAAAGCTACATTCCACCACATTCAGCAGTTAATGAGTGAATTTATCTGTAACCTTTCATTAAGTTCTTTTAAGTATGACTTGTGTGTGTGCGTATGATACAGTTTGAGCTCTGTGGCTCTCCGTAGAGAGGTGGAGCAGTCACGTGATCAAAGATTGTGCTCGCTGAGTTCCTGGAACAAACACAACAAATGACAGCTGACCAGCGGATGGGGCTACCACCCCATGTCACTTGCTTCGACGTGTCGAAATCTTATTTTGATTATGTGACCAATAATACGGAGAACTCCGAGCCGCTGCTGAATACATTACGAAGGAGAAAGACAGCGTAACAAGCTAACAGCATTAGCTTAGCTTAGCCTTCGTAGAGCGTCCTCTGTTGTGAAGCTAAGTGGAGTTTCATGGTTTCCAAAAATGTCTCCTCTGGATATTATGTCTACGTTAAGACACATGCTAGTTGTTGCCTTGCTATCCTCCGCCAGCGACTTTTCTCAACGGGCCATACGAGAGTGTTTTGTTTACAGCCCGTGACAAGTGTTTATCTCGATAACACAACCAGCCACTAGCTGCTTATCTCAGGCTAGCCCTCGCTAGCTATTCCAGCTAATGGTTGCTGTTTGTTTGTATCTAGTGTGTGTAGGAGGACTGTTCGTTTTCAGTTAATCAGCAACGTTTCCACCAGGAGACACCTCAGTCAGCTGTTTGTCAATGTGATCTGAGCTGGTGTGAGCAGACTCTAAAGATGGAGGCTGTAAGACCAAAGAAGACCAAGGCAAAAACCAGCGGAAAATCTCAGGTGATTAAACCAAATCCTTTACAGTCTTTCTCTACTCTTTCCTTTGAGATCTCAGCTGTAAGGCCTATTCCTGCAAGTATTGGTCTTGAGGCAGGACAGGTCTCTACAGTCCATCACAGAGCAGGACAAATACAAACACACTCTCACAACTATGTACAATTTAGTATCCAAAATTACTTTTGTGTCTTTTGTGGAAACTGGAAAACCTGCAAAACATGGAAACTTCACATAAAGGCCCAGGGTCTAAAAACTAATAAAAACAAATCTTCATTTTAATGTTTGCACTGTGGTCACAGGTTGTTTGTCACATGTAGAAAATGGTACAGGCTGAGTCGTTAACCGAGGAAAATTGATTTGTTTCTCTGATTGATATTTTATGTTTTCAGCTGGTCAGGAAGCAGAAACAGGCAGAGGAAGACAAAAGAGCCACAGCTCCCTCAGCTGTCTGTGATGAGGTCTCCACCTCTGACTTCAGCGACATCCCCCTCAGTCTTCCCTATCAGGAGCCAGAGGAGGCGCAGCAGGACCTTGTTCATCCCCCTGAGACCACATCAGAGCCATTGGATCTGCCGCCTGAGAAACAGCAGACCTCCTCATCACATGCTTTGTCCACATCAGCGTTAACTAAGACTTTACAGTCAACTCCGTCGTCGCAGGTTACATTACATCTGACAGAGACAAAAGAGGAGGATGGCGGGGTGGCAGCTCAGGGGTCTGAGCTTAAAGTTGCAGCACCGACCTCTGAGTTGGGAAAAGACACACAGTCATGGAATCAGCCTTGTGTTTCAACTCAGTTTCAGATCCCAAATGCCCCGAGTGCCCCTGCGTTGTACCCCTCTCTCCCAGCGCTGGAGGAGGGCTCTGTGATACAGCTCAGCGAGGAAGCTGTGAAAAATAGGGAAAAGGGACCTGCAGTGTTGGCGCTTCCTGAGCAGGAATCTTCCCCTCCCAGTTTGCAGCCCGTGGAGTCTGTAGCTGAACTTTCTAGAAGCAAGCTCTACCCAGAATTACCCAAGACAGCTCCAGAAATTCAGGTAATCTCATACACCAAGAGATAACATAACATAACAAGTCAGAGTATGAGTATAGTTGGGGGCTGGGGTTAAATGGAAAAAGACTAAATGGGTTTAATTACAGTGTTTATACATGTTTTGTTTGTAGTCGAACACAATGATATTTTAAGGCCATCAATGTCTTTCCCCTGAAACAATAAGTCCACTTTTAAAAGTCAGTGCTTTATAATTTGACTCTCAGTGTTTCTAAAAGATTGAGAATGTGTTGGTGGCGGTCGCAAATAGCGTTCACAAGCTAACTGTGATTACGTTTTTGTTATGCAGTTGCACATGAATTCACCATTTCAGCAGACTTCTCAATATGAGTAGCTCTGTTTCATTTTGTCAATATTGCCCAGACCGAGATAATAACATAGTTATTAAGTGACTACACTCATTGTCTCCTTACATATATACACATGCATTAACGTGTGAGATAACCTCTTTCACCTCGTGTTTTTCTTCTGCAGCCGTTCTCACTTGAGCAGCTGAGTGTCTGGGAGCCAGGCGGAGGTTTGCGAGCTTGGTTGGAAGGTGTCGAAGTGTGCGCAGCCCAGTTCTGTGCTCTAGCTCGGCAGGAGAACCACGAACTGACCGAACTGCTGCAGAACTACTGGCGCTGTCGTAGACAGCTGACCCAGTCACACACACAGCTACATACACAGTCATCTGACTGCAAGAGCACACAGAATCGTCTCTGGAGCTTCAGAGATGAACAGCTTACACTTCAGGTGTGGTAGTAAAAAACAAAAAACAGAAATAAAGTGTGTAGAGAAACTATTAACTAATGGTCCTCTGCTGTAATGACACTTATAATATAAGTTCTTCTCTACAGGGTGTGTGTGCAGACCAGTCTAAGGTGTGTGGGTACCACCGCTTCCAGCAGGCAGAGTTCAGTCAGAGTGTGCTGGCTGAGCTGAGGAGACTGTTTGAAGCTCGCAGTGAGCTGCTCCATCAGAAGGTGGCGCTACATGCGTACACTGCTCTGCTGTCGCGTCTGCAGGTGGAATCATACTTGTATCGTCTGCTAAAAGGTGAGAGACTTATAAATTCTTCTTCATAACATGCCTGTTACAAACATGCCTCTCATGCATTGCTAATATTAAGTACATACCCTACATCAGTTTTGAGTTTGTTTTTGTTATCAGATTGTTCTGGCAGCCAAACCCAGCCTTGTTCTCTCCAACCCTTGAAAGAGGCCATCAGCGTCCTGTTTAGCTTCACACGTAGAGTCCTGGATGACTCACAGTTTCAGACAGACATCCATCACTGGCTGGAGAGATTGGTACCCACACACAAACACTGTGCCACTTTTCTCACTGCATGTTCCATCGGTGGAGGTATTTTGTTGTTGTGTTTTCTCACATGGTTCTGGGCCACTCTCCAGGTGGCAGTCCTGCTGCATGTTGGAGGGTCAGGAGAGCACCTGTACCTGCTGTGCCATCTTCTGTGCTGTTCTGCCGGGGTTGGCAAGTGGGCTGCAGCCTTCCTTCAGGTTAGTTAGGGACCCAGTCTTTCATTTATTGTTGTCATGTCAATGGTTGTACACACTGACTGGAGTTTTCTTCCTAATTTCTACCTCAGATCCAAGTTTTGGGGAACACTTGTGGAGTGCAGCCCTTCATGCAGGCTCTGGCCATCCTAATGTCGCCTGCCAAGTAAATATAAGAGCCCGTTTAGCAATAACTCTTTCTCAGCCACGGACTGTGAACTACACTCTAACTCATAGCTGTCTTTATGTCTTTGGTTTTCCATGAGAATCCAGGTCATCCTTTCAGGGTCTAACAACATTACATCTCTAACCAGTGGCTTCTATATTTTGACACAGACACCGTGCAGAGTTTCTGGGACATCTGAAGCCATGTGAGAGCCAGAGCTCCGCAGCTTCTGGACCTGAGTCTGGCAACTGGACATTAGTGGATGAAGGGGGAGAGGAGGTATGTGTAGGCTGGCAATGACTGCGTTTTGAGAAAAGAAACAGAACTTCCACATCACAGTTTGAAAACAAAGAACTATCTAGAAAACAGGGAAGTTAATATGTTGGACAATTTCAGATGTGTATGTGTGTGTATGGGAAGATGTTAGTCGTAAAAAACAAATCTATTTTTTTCTGCATGATTGCATGGAAATATGTATATTAAAATATGCTAAGTAGACAACTTGATTTATAATAAAGTCAATTTTACTTTCCTGGTAAAAAACTGTATTGGTTTTGTGTTTCTTCACTGATTGCTATGCCATTATGTCAAAAAAATACCCAGTCTGTACGTCTGTCAAGAAAATGTGATGTGTGATTTTTATAAATCAGAATGTTCTGGTCTTGGTTCTGACCTGCTGAGTCACATTCAAAGCTGTTGTAAAAAAGGGTGCCAAATGAACACCTATGACCGTTTAAATATCAGTCTGTTGGCTTAAAACCACGACTGCTGCCGGTACTTATGTGTTGCCTAGGAACCACTTTGTTTTGAGGACATTCAAGAAACATATTATTTTGCTAAACAGTAACATTTTAAGATACTGTAATTAAAGTCTTATGTTTTTTGTTTTTTTTTACTTTCAAGTTTTTTCGTGTTTTAATACAATGATCTGTTTTTACCATTTTAAATATAAAATATAAGTAGCCTCCACTTTTGCCTTAAAATTATGTAAAATAGAGCCCTTTAGTGCCTTATTTTCTTAAGAGTGCAGTGTGTTTGTCATTTAACCTCTAACTGCGTTGCCCTTCTCTGTGTTTAAGGATGAGGACCCAGAGAGTAGTTGGTTGTTGCTCTGTGAGGAGGATCTGATCTCGCTGCTCACTCAGTTCCCGTTCCAGCGGCTCTATTCACACATGCTGGGGATGAGCAAGCAGGGTAAGGGGGTCTGTCTGTCCCTCTGTCTGTTGGTTTGTATCACTCACTGTATGAACTGACACACTGCTTTCCCCCCCAGGTGTGTATGAACCCCAGGCCTGTTCCAGTCAGAAGATGATGCGTGTTTTTGCTTTTGCTTCCTCGCTCATCGAAATTCTCTCTCTTGGACTACAAACCTACAACAGGGCACGATATAGACAGCTAGTTAAACGTATAGGACACATCATACGGTCAGTGCACCAATAATATACAGTAAGCTGCTAAGACCAGAACACAAAATAAATTATACATATACACAGAATATAACATTAATATTCATAATGTTGTCTTCTGTCTTTTTCCCCAGAGTGACAGTGTGTTATGTCAGTGATCACTGGGCCCAGTATGTGAGTTTATCTGGTGCTGGTGGATCCAGCTCACACTCTCTGTCTTTGGACAAACTGCAGCTGGAATATGACCACCTCTTCCTCAGAGCTGTTTTACATGTACTCAGAAACAAGAGGTGAGGAATTGGCCTCGAGTTTCTGTTTTAACTGGAAATGATTGTCTTTATGGGCTTCACATTTATGTTCTCTGGTCCTCTCTCACAGGTTGGGCATTTGGTTGTTTATGTCCGCAATGCCGTATGGGACTCTGTCCAGCTCGATGCTGTGGAGGGTCCTTTATGTCATGCAGTGCGCAGAGACAGCCGGACTGGAAACACTCGGCACTGCTAGTGACACACATTCCTGCGTTGAGGCTCTTAGAGGTACCACTCTTAACCTGCACAAAATATTATCTTTCAAAACCTAAAAATGAACTAGCTTAGGTATTGTAGTAATGACAGTAGGCTCCACAGTTTCATCATCATATTGAAAGCTGAATGTATCTCAAACACAATTCTTAAGGCAGTTTTAAAGACCCCAAAAACCTATGAATTTAACCTTTTGTCAAACGACTTAAACTCAATTTCTAAGATATTTGGCGCGTCTACTGCATTGGGAATTTAAAACCAGGTTCAAAGACTGGGTTTGTATTATTCTTCCCAGTCTGATGTTGACAGTTGCCAGCCTCGTATTTCATTCCATGTGTCTGTTACAGACCCAGAGCACCAGGAGAGGTTTGAGCACTGGCTGTGCACAGTGAACAGCTCTGATGGCATCTCCCTCCTCACCGCACTAGCACACATGGCCACTGCGACTCGGCACTCTGACCCCGCATTCATCACAACCATAACACTGCTGATTTACCAGGTATGGCAATGAGAGGCAGAGAGAAAATACTAGAAGAGGCATGTATAAAAATGTATGATATGTAGCGTAATTTAGATGTCAAACAAGGTTACTGCGTTACTCAGATATTACATAACCAATATGAAAATACTGAGGAGGGTAGCATAGAGAGAAGTTTCAAAGATATGTAACACTGGTTAAAGATTCATCCCCCTGGTCCCTTGGTTAGAAAACATATAGTACCTACCTTTTCTCTTTTCTTATTTTTGCTCCAGGTGTCTTATGTGAGTGTGTCTACCAGAGAAATTTACTCTAAAGTGGGGAGGGAGTTGCTGGCTGCCATAGCAACAGTCCATCCCTATGTTATCTCTGTGCTCCTGGAGAGACTGAGAGAGACCATACAAACTGTAGGAATGGTTGGTATTGCTATTCTGTTAAGACTTTAAGGTTTTAACTGCATGTAGTGGACCACATTGAGAGGAAAATATCTAATTCTAATAATCTATTATTATCTAAGTATTATAATCTAACTGTTGTGTGACTCTGTTAGGTGGCGCTGTACTTGTGCAAAGAGCTGCCTCTGAGCCTGTGGCGGCCACAACCAGAGGAGATATGTGTGATCGGAGCCTGGTTGCTCCAGCATCCTCTGTCTGCTGTGGAGAACCGGCTGGCTTGTGTCATACTGGAGGGTCTGAACTGGGGCTACATACAGGTAGTCATTGATGCATTAAAAATGATGTGTCCAGATATCTTGAGTGTAATTGTGAGTTTGTAGCTAAACCTGTTTCCTCTTGCAGGACGGCTCCTTGGCCCTGTCTTCCTCTCTCCACAGTGAAGTGGCTCTGCTGGTGGCTGAAGCCTATCAGAAGTACCTTACTGACAAACCGTACAGTGGCCTCATATCAGAGGGAATCAAACAGGTGACACATCCACTCTTTGCTCGCAGACGTTTAGTGTGAACCACCAAGGCTTCATCACTGCACCCAACATTACTTTGGTGTTTTCCCGTCTTTCTCTCTGTTACTTCCTGCCTTCAGGTGTCTTACCTTGCCAGTGTCCTACGTTTGGGTGTATCCCCTGAAGCATCCTTTAGTCAGTGGGCATGGCAACTGTTGCTAAGGCTGAAGCTCCATGGCAATGCCCAGAACCCTAAAGGAGCCTGGTCGGTCCCTGCTTTGGTGTCCAACCCACCTCCAGAGCTTACACACTCTCCCAGCATGCACTCTGTTATCAGGGCTGTAAAAGCAGGCATCCCCATTGGATGCTACCTGTCCATTGCCATGACAACTGTGGGACATAGGTTTGTTCTCACTCACACTGTCTATTACTTATGGTTAATTTATTGATAGGATTTGAATGAAGTTAATCTCCTGTGGATTTTCTTTCTGTGTGTTTTTCCAGTCTGGAACACTTTTGTACCGATGGAGTCGGATTGTTGAAGAGTCTGATTCAATCTCGCCACCTGAGAGCTGCTGTACATCTTCTGGACAACATCCTCCCCCCGACCTACCCTCTCAGCTTCTACCTGCTCAACAACTCTCAGTAAGAGAGATACATCCTCCACACACGGCCCATAAAAGACCAGAAAGAAAGACATTTATTATAGCAGCTACTGTATCTCCAACACTTTAATGTATTCTTGTCTCTACTGCCATCCCTCTATTTCTTTCAGGTTTGTAAGTTGTATCCAGTTGTTCTTGCAGTACGACAGCGTGTGTCCTCAAGGTGTGACACAGCAGGTCACTCACCGGGTCGCACCACTCCTCACTGGAACCACCTATGGAGACAATGTCCGACTGCTGAACAGTGTCATTCAGGTTCGTAACAACGAGCATTTATTATAAAAATGTATTTCAGGTCTTCAGCCATCACACAAAATTGGTAACATCCAGGATTCTTATAATAGTGAGAAGATGGAGATTACAATAAGAATTAGTAAGTATGGAAGGAATTTAGAAACAGACTGCTAAGTATTTACATTGTGTATGTATTGTATGTAGGTGTAATATCATAAGCCAGTACTTTGAAACTTGAAAATACTGGTACCTTGTGCGCAAAATGAACTGCATGGGGCTTATTTGCACCTTTCACCAGTGACATAGGATTTATTCACTCAATATTTCCTCAAAATTTGTCCAAAAAAAATACAGAAAAGATGGCTCAAATTTGTAAACAAAAGCATCTTGTGAAATGAGTATAAGCTAATTTTGCCCATACATACATACTCCAAAGATGACGTGTATAAATGTGTTTGTTTTATCTTCCAGAGTCATGTGGTGGAGAGTTCACAGCCCAGTCGGGTCGGTGCTGCAGCAGTGCTGGAGTTTTGGGTGGGGATTTTGACTCAGCAAAACCTGTGGTACCGGGACAAAACAGTCCTGTTCCTCATGGACCAGATCTGCTGTGCCGCATTCACACACCATCAGGAGGAATGTGTACAGAAACTTCTGTATCAACAGCATAAGGTATTTACTCAGTTGTGTTGCATTATTTAGGGACTCTCACAGGTCTCACAGGTGCAGATGCTAAATTTAGCACTGCAAACTGCCTTCAGTAACATTATAAAGGTAAATATTACATTAACATTAAATGAGTTGCATATTACAGTAAGAACAAGAGTTTGGTGGTGAGGGATGCTGAACAGTCACCTTTAATCCATTAAGCTTTGAATTTTAGTGTTGTGCAAGCAGCGTCTGGTTCATTCACACTGTGACAAAACTGATCTGGAATCACTGGTGATTGTATTCTGGAAGTATAAATAAGTAACTTCGAGTCACCAGTGAAATTATTCTATGAGGAAAACTTTAGGGAGTTAGTACATCTGAAGAAGGCTGAACAGTGACACTAACAATAGTTGAACATTTTCCATTTTCATACCTCATGCAGAATGCCTTGGGTTACCACGGAGACCGGGGTCTGCTCTCCTCTCTGGTTGGCTGGATTGCTGGAAATGCCACGCCCTCATTCATAGAGGGCCAATCCCTGAGTGTGGAGGTAAGGGTCCCCGAAGCACCAACAGTATGTGCAAGTACTATTGATCATACTGGTAAAGTTCCCAGTCCTGACAGACTTGTTGTTGTCTGTGTGTTTGTAGGTTTGGTTCGCCTGGCTGGTGCTGAATATGGAGGGTGTGTTTGAGGAGGATTCTCAGCTGAGACGCTGTGTTGAACATGAGCTCCTGTCAGAGACCAACATTTCCCCTGAACAAGCCTTGAAGGTATACAGACACATACACAATAAGTGGTGGAAATATCAGGATTACTGTTATTTTATAGCAAGTGTTCAATATCACTTGGTACAAGACATTTCACAGTACAGGACACAGTAAGTGGACAAAATGTTGCACAACTTCAAATAATTTTTCACTTGTATGACGTTTGACTAAAAATAAACACACTGCAGTTACTGAATGCTTACAAAGTAAAAGAGCAGTGGCATGGTAGTTTGGTAAGTGCTGTATATGGTGTAAACAGTGTGTCTGTGTCTGAGCCAGAAGGCGCAGCAGAGGCTGAAGTTGCCGGTAGCACCATCTCTGCAGCGGCTGCAAGTGTACCGCTGGGCCTGTCAGGCTTTAGCCACACCTCCTGACCACGCCCTCCTTCCCCTGGTCTGGCAGAAGTTCCTACAGCTCTACCTCAGACAGCCAGGACCTGAGTATGGGTACGGTGCACACACACATTACTAGCCAGAGAAACCAGGAAATAGGCAGAATGCATGTGAAGGTGTCATGTCTTTTCATTTTTATGTGTGTTTTCCACCAGGCTGGCTGCAGGCGGATGTATTGGCCGAAGGTTCTTCCAGGCCTCCTCTCAGGCCGCTTTACTCAGAGACCTGAGACAGAGAATACAGGAGGTGTCTGACTTCCACCATGTGGCCAGCCAGGCCCTCAGGGTACCCCCACCACACACGTCTTCATCAGACAGCCAGGGCGACGACAGCCCAGATAATCCCCGTCCCCCTTACCTCACTTCTCCTCAGCTACACACAGAGCTGGTCAGGTAGGTCGCTGATGCTTTCACATAAATTCCTTCATGTTGTTTGGCTGGTAGTAGCCACCATTAGGGTGTTAACAGGCTCTCAGAAATCAGCTGATTGGTTGCTTACAGGTTGTTTGGTGTATTTGCCCTGTGGTTGGATGATGAGACTCTGCAGAAACAGGAGGTGTACCTTCCCTCTCTTCCTCCCGAGTATGAACCACACAGACTGGCGCAGGTCATGCAGCGGCAGCAGGTGGGCTTGTCTTTATACGTGTTTACATTTATGAATGAAAAACACATGGAACAGTGGTTGTAACAGGTTAGTCAAATGGCGTTGTGGTGTGTTATATCATGGAGCTCATACATTTGAATTTGTGTTGACATGCTGTAGGAACTGTGGCTGGAGTATGTGGACCAGGAGCGTCTGCATTATGATGAGAGAGAGGTTCTTTCTCAGTGGGAGAAGGTTCAAAGTGAACCAACCTTCCTGCAGGCCCAAAACCCCGGCTTCACCGACTACACCAGCCTCAACAATGGTACAGAGCCAAAACTGATACTCTAGATCCAAACATAAAGTTTAACTTCAGCAGACATGCAGTGGTAAATGTAAAAGTCTGATAATGATTTGATGTTGTGCTTTTCGTCTCTCTGTGTGCAGCAAGGGAGCGTATCCTGTCCAACTTGCAGAAGCATCCAGTTCCCCGTCCAGCTCCAGAGCTGCAGCAGCAGAAGGCTCCAGTAGCTGAAGTCCCCACCGCCTGCCTCACTGACTCTAAAGCTGCTGCTGAACTGGTACAGCAGGACCTCAGCATCCTGCAGGACCAGGCCAGGTACATGGAGAGCATACAAACAGTACATTTCCACATCATCAGTGGCACACAGTGCACACATGCACACACAGAAATGCACGCCCACACATCTCAAAATATATACAAAGCTATGCACTGATTATGAAATACTTCATCTTGGTGTCAGGATTGCAGTGGCACGTGAAGCCCAGCAGGTGGCAATGGAGCAGGAGTTGCTGGAGAGCCTTCCTCTACTGTATAAGAACCAACCAGAGCAAGTCACCATGGCCTTGGAGTGTAAAGGGAAGGGAGGGCAGCCGTGTCAGGGACCCGCAAACATCACTGTCACAGTACGACCACTAAACCACATACTAGCCACGTTTTTGTACATTTTATCATTTCTTTGCCATGATCTATTAATGTGTGTGTTTGTGTGTGTGTGTGGTCTCTGTAACCGCGTAGTGTGAGCGTGTCCAGAGACAGGAGGCAGTACAGACTCAGATAACGTCACTGCGAAGGGACATCAAGAAGCTTCAAACTGACTCCATGGCTCCTCCACCTCAAGGCCTCGCCCAGGCTGCTGTCCACACTGAGAACTTCATCACGTTAGTATAAACAGATTGTACACAATAAATTTAAGTGCAAACACATTCGGGAGGAAAAAGAATGATTAGAATAGGGATGTTTTGACTAATACGTGGACTGTTTTCATGTGCTCAGGGCTCTGGTGAACATGTACAAGGCACAGAAATCATCAGCAGTGCAGCATGTTGGCGTGTCTGCCTTCTACCAGGTGGTCTCCTACGTGTGCGAAGACACACTGCGACATCCCCCAACACGCCAGTACCTCTCCTCATGTGTGGAGATTCTTGGACAGGTGCGCACACACGCGGCAGTACAAAACTTATATCAAGCATTGTTTAACTTTATTTAGAATGCCCTAACAAAGTTAGATTAGACACAGCTGGGACCAATTGGACATTATTGATTGGTAAAAGGGGCAGATTCCCACTCTGGTTACACTTTCTTGTTTTGTGTCCAGGTGTTTATCCAGAACAACGCAGAGGAATGTGGTCGTGTCCTGAAGACCATCCTGGAGCAGAGGCGTCTTTGCCCACTCATTTCCCCTTTCTTCACTCCCAACGCAGCACCCAATCAGCTCGTCTTTCTCTACCAAGACGTGGTGACATCCTTACACCTCGACAGTGCTGATGTCATTTTCATGCTGCTCACAAAGGTCAGCCTAGACACAAGTGCAACACATATACACCTAAAGCAGTCCAGTTACAGTAACCACTTCTGCCTCTCCCCCCACCGCAGTTTGATTTATCCCAGTGGCTGAATGAAACCCATCCTGTGTTTTCGGAGAGAACCCGTTTGCTGGAGTTGGTCCACGGAGCTCTCTGCGTCTGCGGCCGAGACCCTGAGCCTGAACTTCTCACGCCTTTTCATCTTTTCACCAAACACTGGACCTGGCTTTTACGCCACCATTTCCCTGATCACTACAGTGACTGCCTGCGTCTGCTCATGACCAGTGAGTGTGTGTTTCTGTGCACAAAGGCTGCCCAACTGAATTTGACGAATCGAATAGTTATTAACTGTAGCAACAACTTGAATCATCATTTTTTCTCTGTTATGTTACGGATTGCCTGGTAATGCACTTAGGAGCAAGGACTGCTTTAAAAAGTCCTCGTGTTGCTCATTCAAGTGATTCATCAAAACACATTCATCCTTCTGAAAGAATGCCTCCTACTCATCTTCCCACCAACAAAAGATGAAATTAATTAATTAACAAAAGTAAAGTTAGTTAAATCATTCCTCCAATCCACTGAATCAGATATGAATTGAAAAACTGTGTACAGTATAGCCGTATTGTTCACAGCCCCATGAGATAAATGGATTCCAAATGAAGGCACGAATGCTAAACCGGTTATCATAGATCTGATGTAGTGTGTTACTATTCAAGTATATTGGATTTAGGTGTTTGATTTGCAACTTCCTCGACAAACAATGGCATTTCTTAATCTCATCAGGCTCCTCAAACCAGTTACTGAGTCCCGAGTGCTGGAAAGTGACTCTGCGAGTGCTGGGCTGCTTACCTCCATCCCGCAATATCAAGAGCAAAGCTGAACAAGCTCTCAGCACCATTGATGTTTCCGGCCGTGCTGTCGGACCCTCAGCTTCTCCCTACAGATCCCCCATCAGCCTCTCCCCTCAGCAGGTAACTAATGTTGGTGTTGTTGTTAATAGATTCA
This sequence comes from Oplegnathus fasciatus, assembly GCA_003416845.1. NCBI lineage: Eukaryota > Metazoa > Chordata > Actinopteri > Centrarchiformes > Oplegnathidae > Oplegnathus > Oplegnathus fasciatus. Next base: position 634,406 of record NTHP01000234.1, read on the forward strand.
AACCTCTTTATCTGATAATAGCTAACATGTCATATGCTCAGCAGGTAAGATGTAATTCCGTCTGTGTAATTAAACTGTATGATGCTTAAACATTCATTATTAAGCCAACCTCATTGTGTGATTTTATTGGTTGCTAACAGGTGGATGAGACAGTTGACTGGCTGAGTGATTACTTCCTGCGGAGTCGTCTCAGTAAGCCAGACCTCCGCAGCTTCGGCCTCTACTCAGCCTGGACTCCCTACATCAGTCAGGTTGTTTCCTTCTGGGATCATTTGATTGGCTGTCTAATCAACGTGCAGCTCGGCAGCTGTGCCAGAGAGTCAGTGGGCAGCAGCAAAATAATGAAAGGTAACTGCCAAATGACAGCACATGTTGAGGGCAGTAATGCTCGGGATCATTAATACAATTCAGCTGATTTATGCATATGCTTTGTTGTTATCTGTCGCTATGAAAGTGAAATGTATCTTGCACTCTTGCAGCTCTGCCGGACCTACACAGTAAGACTGTGAAGTTATTTAAGCCTTGGATCTTTTCTCTGGACACCGATGATGGCGGGTAAGCATGGTGTACCCTCAGCTGTCTGGTTTTAGAGATTGGGGAACTGCTGTCAGTGAGGCAGATGTGAAACAGATGTGAGCACAGACAGAGCAGACTCCAGAGAGGGCAGAAGATTAAAAAAAATCACATTCCACAAGATTTTTTTCAGATATAATCTTTGCTTCTTTTTGCAGGTGGATAACAGATGCTTATGGTGTTGTAGTCGTATTACCTCACTGAACCAACAGTGGGATTTTTTTTTAAGTCTCTGAATACTATACATTACACAAAGTAAACCACAAACACAACACTGCTTAGAGAGAAAAGAAAACATAAGATGTTTACGTCTGAGAGTTATAAGTCAAGCACGTCACAATAAAGTCTCGCATGTGGCCAGAGGTTTGTCCTGTAATTCCCGTGGTCGATACGCGGAGAGAGAAGTGTAGTGCTTTCCAGGGTAAAGAAAATGGAAAAACAGAGAGAATGTCAATATCAGTGTCTCTTTGTCTCAGTAACCTCAAGTGTTACCCCTGGCTGGAGACGGATGCGAGTGCGGCAGGATGTCTGGTCAGCCTGTACACTCAGCTCACTGACACACTGCATCACAAATTCAGAGGTGGGTTCCCAGCAGTCCCGTGTTCACACATGAGTGAGGGTTTAAGTGCTGCCACTCTTTGGTGTCTGTACTGTTAAAGTTATTTATAACTTTGTGTGTGTATGTTGCAGATCGTCTGCTCCCCGGCCAGAGAGGTGCACTGTGGCTGTGCATGATGCAGTACTGTGAGAGCTGCACCTCTCCCCGTACGCCCGAGTACCTTCTCTACCTGTACCACACGCACCTCCGCAGCCTGCCCTGGAGACACCTGCACCCTGACACTCAGCTGATGGAGCAGCTCTTCAATGTGAGACCCTCTGACTCCTAACCCCTGACCCCCAACACTGCGCACTGGTCTAGACATGCATAACACAGGGGAGCTTGTTAATTTGAGACCCTGGTCCTTGGCCCCCAGCTCCTATTATTAGCCTGACTTCTCGTAATTATAGTCTCAACACCCTGTTCCTGGAAACAAGGTCCTGTCTCTCAAGACTCACATGGATCTATGGAGGCTACAATACAGAATCTGCACAAAATAGAAAATATGAAGTTATTGAAACAGAAATCAAATCCGAAATACTGATGATCATAATTGCTTGCCCATGAATGGTAACGCATACCATAAAAAAGTGATACAAGTAAGCAGGAGGTAAAGGGAAGCTGCTATTTTCATTATTTAAACAAAACCATCAAATCACCTAAATCATCCATTTTGTCCATCTGCCATAAATGTGCAGCTTACATTAAGCAGGAGTAAAACATATAATCAGAAGTAATAAATATTCTGAGTACCGTTACTTGAGAGGTTTGATTTGTTTGTAGTTCTGTGTTTTGACAGAGTGGATTTTTGCTGTGTCTGCAGGTGGAGAGAGGAAGTCCCAAGAGCTGCTTCCTCTTCCTGGGAGAAGTGTTATGTGAAGTTAACTGGGTCAGCGTCCTAAGTGACCACTTACAAACACCCCCCACCTCTGCAACATATCCAACTCTACCGGACATGGGTGCTCAGAAGGAGTCACACACCATGTTAGTCTATCTGCTGTACATGCTAGTTTTTCTGGCAAAGGAGGAACAACTCCTGAGTCAACAGGTAAGTCCAGGACATTCTGGTTTCACATTGGGGTCAGACTTTTGCCCCTTCTGCATTCATTCTTCTTTTTTTTCCCTCCTCAACTTCCAGGACTCGCCTCTCCTCAGCCTGTTGGTCCAATCCACCTCTCTGCCCTGGCACCAACTGGACCTGTCCTCATACCAGAGCATTCTGGGATATGTCAGCACCCACTACCCTCCCTCCCTCCTGCTCAGTGCTGATTCTGCGCATCAGCTGCTGCTGAAATCACTGCGTAGTGCTGCTGGGCTCCACCCCCGCCCTAATGAAGTTCCACACAGGGTGAGACAATATAGTACTGTTTGTTTTTAATCACAGCTTTAGGCATCATGAACCTCTTAGGGTCTAGATTGAGTTATAGCTAAAGTACATTAAAGTCTGTTTAATCTCGTAAACTTCAGTTTAGTTTAGTAGTAGGTGGCAGCCCAGTCAAGGTTTCAAGCCCAGAAAGTTACCACAGAACACACCCACTGATGATTTAGTATACATGTAGCATATCAGACTTTTTTTTTTAGAAATTTGGCACTACATTCATTCATAATTTCATAAATGAATGAAAACTTCTTTAGCCACTTACAGCTGATATTTCATGAGTCAATTAACAGGGTGAATGGAGGTACTAGATATGACATTGAACAGCTGTATTATACAAAGGAGTCCTAATGTTGGAGGATATAAGAATTCATGCATCTCCTATATCTGTATCTACACCGCCCCAGGCAGGTACATCTTGTGTAAAAGTGGGAGGCTCTGAACATCCGCATTAAATTTAGACTTTCAATTCAGTTTTCTTTGCCAGCTCTGTATCACTCAGACAAATTACATAAATGTAACACTTAGATCTGTATAGTTGCTGTTAGAGCAGCAGAATTTCATACACCACTTGATAATGTTCCAAAGTAGACGGATTCTGGCAAAATCTATATGACACACTTCCAAGCTATACTGTACACAAGACCTCTTCAAGATTCAGCAAATCATTTTCTCTTTCCTAAAAATAGCCTTGCTGTCAAACATAGGTACTACAAATTATGGCAAAAATATGCACAAAAAGCTGTGGAAATTAGATACATTCATAGAGACATAAAATTAATTGATGTGTTTCTTTGGTAAAGTTGACATGTATTTATTTTCAGTAAAGTTTGGCAGCCTTTTCTTTTTTTACTTGACTGCATATAAACCAGTAATTATTTATAAATTATATAATGCTGAAACATTAATTGAGAGAATCCAAATAATGCCTAAATTGTACTTGAGACAATTTTTAAATAGCATTTTGACATTTAACAGTTTTAGCTGCTCATAGTACTCTGCTTGTGTGCCTTGGAATATCTTTTATATTGCGTACGAAACATGAATAAACACCAACTTTGTCTTTTATAATGTATCTCTTTCTGTATAGCATTAACCCAAACAACAACGAAAAAAAAACTATAATCTCTTATTTTCGATCTTCCGTACTTCCGTCAGGAGGAGACGCTGAAGGCTGGAGCATACGTGTGCTTGTGTGTGCAGTCTCTTGTGACTCTGGAGCAAGGAGGCAGTATCAGCCTCAGCAGCCTGGAGGCTCAGCTGGAGACACTTCTGGAGAGCGTCGTCACGTTCAACCCACCAGGTGAGTTTTCCTCACTGTCTTCCTCAACAACATTATCAGTAATAAATCCTTTTATGACCTGGATTGTACTTCCTTTTTCCTCTGCAGAGACGGGTTTGGAGCAGAGGCACATGGCGTTCTGTGGCCTGTTCAGCGATGCTCTGGCTCTGCTGAATGGAGTGGGTGTCTCAACAGGCGAAGCACTCGCTGCTCATGTCATTACCTGGCTGGACAGGAAGGGGAGGGGTTTTCCTATTCTGCCTCTTCTCACGGCTTGCTCCCGCTGTCTTGCATCAGTCCGGCACATGACACGCATCATGGAGGCGTGCATCACAGCGTACTTCAATCACGGTAACCAAAGTAACAGTTTGAGGATTTTTTGGCTCCCATTTTATTTAACTACTTTTTTTAGGAAAGTTGTCAGCTTGTACGGTTTACACCTCATTGTTACAGTAAGATTAAAGTGCCTAAGTGTTCTTCTCTGGTGTATATCTCTGACCTGTGCATATGCACTCAGCCATATGTTGATATACTGTACATGGACTATTATGTTATTTCCACAAAAGTTAGTTTAATCCTTTAAATATCTCCCTTTAGTATAGATAGTTTAATGGAATATCAAGGATTCACATGTTTTTTTTTCCACTTTTTATTTCAGCTGAGGAGGAGTCTGTAGGTTGGGGTCCTGTGTTGGCGTCACTGCAGGTGCCTGAGCTCACAGTGGATGACTTCCTCTCTGAGAGCCAATCGGGAGGCAGCTTCCTGACGCTCTACGCCTTCATCCTGCAGCGCCTCAATACTGAATACACAGCAGCCAATGAGAGGAGGACTCTGGCTCTAATTAATACATGGACCAATCAGGTCTTCCCCAGGTTTGACCCCTCATTCTCTCACTTGGTTGCCTCTCATGGCTTTTAAAAGTCCATTTAGCATGTCAGCCTGCGTGCTTATACATTCTACGATGTGTTTTGTGTGCCCAGCGGTCCAGGTGATGAAGCCAAGCTGTTTCTTTGGTGGCACAAAGCTCTAAATCTGGCAGCGGAGCAGCTGCAGCCGCAGGCCGGCCAGACTGAAGTGTCAGGAGTCGTCATGGGTCTGTTGAGGTTGCACACCAGGCTGCTTCAGCTGGGAGAAGAAAGACAGAACTCTGGGCTGTTAGGAGCTATAGGCCTGGGGAAGAGGTCTCCTGTTTCTAATAAGTAAGCTCACGTGCATTTGATTAGCTAATCAAAACACTTGTTGACCAGATAGAGTGAAATATTAATTTATCATTGTTGAGAAACCACCCTTAATGCGTGCCTACTGTACATCTAGGTTCAGGGTGGTGGTACGCAGTCTGGCAGCATTCCTGTCAGTCCAGGTTCCATCAGAGACCGAGCTTCGACTCCAACCCACCAGTGACTTGCAGCTCTCTGCCAAAGCACAGCAAGTACGCAACAAAAACTGCAAATACAGTGTTTTCATTTTCTAGTCTGCAATTATCTCCTAAAAATAACTTGTATTTCTCGTCTTTTCTGTGGGTGCAGACGTTGGGGTTGTTGGAGGCCATGCCCGGCAACAAGCAGTACGCTGAGTTAGAGGACTCTGTGAATAAAGCTGTCCAGTTCATCCGCTACCCAGGACACTGTCTCAGAGACGGACCCCGAATGCTGGCCCTGCTCGTAAACCTCCTATACCCTGAGCTCAGATACCTGCACATTATCCGTTAAGCAAGACTTACCCTGACACTCATGCTGGAGATCCGGGAGGACGTTAGTCTTCCGTGACAAACGCAGTGACAGTAAACCTCTGTTCTGCACAGAGAAAATCCTTCTGGAGCACAAAGTTTTCAAGTAGTGACACTGGTACCGAATCGCTATTGCTGTTATATCAGCAAGAGCTACATTTCTAATCAGCGAGGACTGTTCATCAGAGCTCACTGTGCATTTGTGAAGAATACTTTTTGACTGGTGATGTTCAATGAAGCGTCATACAACCAGTCAGAAGCATAAGAAATGTTATATGCTAACTTCTAATCTTTACTCACACTTTGCTGTCTTCTCTCATGTTTTATGCCTTGTTGCTTTTTATACACCTCACCTGTTGGTTTTCAACGCATCTGTTCTATTCGTGATTTGACAGGAAGTTGCACATATTTATTGAAGCAGAGTTCATGAATCAGAATTCAACACTTTAGGGGTGAGTTTCACACCTGTATGTGGAATCTAACAGAAAAAAGTTCAAGGGTCCACAGCTTATTTGGAAGAAGTTGAAGGACAGATCTAATAGGCCTACATGTTTAGTAGTACCTTCTTAAAATGGGGTGGGAGACATACCAGGAAAGCTGGTAGGCATGGTTCAACGCCTGATCCAACTCCTGAAGTCAGCTTCTGATGCTAGCGTCTAGCTACAAGCTACAATCTGAAATCTCTCAAGCCTATCTACTGTGCACATACAGATGAATACAGTGGCTGTATGAAGTGATCTTGTTTAGCTACAGAACATTTTCCAGTATTACGTTTATGTCCAGCCAAAAGTGCTTTCCTTGTTTCTGCCAAAGAGATGTTATTTTGGTTTGCTCAGCTGCTTAAATCTTCTTGACCATGTACCCCGGTTGTTTCATTTGTCTCTCTTAGGTACAAAAACTGCAGTCTGAAAAAGCACACGCACTAGAAGGTACACTAAGTACCATTTACACTGTGCCACACCACTTGGCTTCCTTATAAAGTAGTGTGTGCACTGTAATGCTGTTGGTATTACTAAAACAGCAGGCATGTCATGCTGTTGGAGCGAGTATAAAACTGGACTAATATACACAAACGGTGGTACATATCGGTGATTTGAGGATAAAAGCAGATTGTTATGCAGATTTATCAGACTTCCAGACTGCACTGTATCATCCAAGACCGTTTTAATTACCCTTGTCAGTTCACCACTTCTGTTGCTCTGTGCCATCTCAGTAATAATCGTGCTGCACTTCTGCAGCCTGAAGCTCGCCTTATTGCCTGTGTTATGTGGCGACTGTTAATGTCAAATGCATTTCTTTTTTATGAGTCACTGATCAGGAATGGGTCTCTGGGGCTGCTGGAGGAGGGAGCTATAGCAGCGGGGCTGCACAAAAGAGACAAGACCATGTTCAATAAAGGGAACTGAATGTCTCACAGTTGGTATTTACCATTTTAACTCCGTGATTGGGGACCATATGTAGCACATGGAGCCTCTCAGAGCAGCTAGAGTGATTGACACTCCCTGGACAGATCACAAAGTGGGACGCTGCCTTATGAATCGATCTGTAAACAACCAGTGAGAGAGACATAAATGATCCAGACAGCAATACAGAATACATTGTGCAACCTCTACTACAATACTGGCCCGCTATCTGCATTCTCCACGCGTAACGCTGCAGATGGTCAAACTGAAATGAAAGCTTCCTTGTCTAAGAAGCCTGTTATGACAAGCGTGTAGTTTGATTGGCATCCGCATCCTGTTGTTCTTTGCATCTGTGCGAAGGTACAATGCATGTCCCCAACTGAAAGAAGCTTTTACAAAGACTGTTCAGGACTGGAGGGGGGGGTCTATAAATTGAGCTGTGTGCTTTTGTGTGCACACGTACATCCAGCATCCTCATTCGACACCACCGCGTCTGTCTGGGAGAAAACCTCTCTTCAGGCAACGGTGGTCTCTATGGTTACAGGAAGGGTAGAAGTGAGAGAGGAGGTGGAAAGGACGGGGTGTTCTGAGGACGGGGTGTTCTGAGGCTGGGAGAGAGGAGGTGGGAGATGCTTACAGACGCTCTTCGCTGCCTCCTCTTCACACTCGAAAACGGCCTCCGGTGTGTTCTGCGAACCCCTCGTCTGTTGTCTCTCGCCATCTAATCAACCTTCTGTTCTCCCGTCTCTCAGCTCAGGTGGAGTACACCGAGTCGATATTCATGTGACAGTTTGCTCTCAACCGTTAGCCTCATTAGACATCTCTTCCCCATTTTCCCTCTCTCTGTCTCACACACACACATATACACGTGCTCAGAGGACCCCTTGCTGAGACCGAGTATTCCTGGCAGTCACATCACTGTCTGGCAGACTCCCGTGTCACCATGGAAACCGAGCATCAGGTCAGGAATAGTTGCTCCTAGACTGTTTCCGTGCACACTCAGCATCGGAGCAGCACGTGGATCAGCTCCCCTCGGTCATCACTGGCAATCAGGATGCAGACATAAAACAAACACAGTGTTCAGTTGCAGAAGTGTGATGATATTCTCTGAAATCTGACGAAGAGCTTGTGACAGTAACGAGTAAGAAAATTATAACCTACTGTAGGTGTACACTCGGCACAGATGGATGCAGATTTCAGAACCTGTTGCAGTTGATTTCAACATGTTCCAGAGTCCATCACAGAGTGAGACACCCCACTGCTGACCAGTTGCTCTGCTGGGACAGGTGCACTGGCCCAAAGTCCCTCCCTGCTGCCAAAACACACACACACCCACTCAGCTGGACACACAGGAATGTCTCTCTGCACTCCCCTCCACAGCTATGCAACATGGGGACTTCTCTACGTGCTTGCATTGTTTTTAATGTTAATGTGTGTGTGTGTGTGTGTGTGCAAGTACATGCATGTGTGTCAGACAGACTCCTCCATCGAGAACACCCACTTTTCTTGCACCTCCTCGCCGAGTCCGGTGGGGAGTGATGACTCAAGCTTAAATGAGTCTTTTTATCTCTCTCTCTCTCTCTCTCTCTCTCTCTCGCACTGACCTGGCAGAGCAGGAGCGCTTCCCCCCGCTGAGTGTACCTTTCTGTGCACTTAACGGTAAAAGTCATCGATAATGACTCAGACCTCCACCGGTGGTGTAATATGTGTGATTTTTTAGAAAGCAGGGTAGTTTGCTTGTTGATCTGCTCCGGACTGAGAAGAAGTGGTGAAGTCAGGGAGGAATGTTTGGCCTTCAGGAGATACTGTGTTCAGTTTGTTGCAAGAACCAAATTTCCCTACAGTGAAGGACACTGAGATGACATTTTAATGTCATATAGTTAATGTTGGTTTATATCTGGATTGTGGGACTGATGACTCTGGGGGTACTGTTGAAAGCAGCCTATAGTTAGGTTGAGGTGTAGTATTAAAGTCGAATTAGGGGCAGAGCAGGGCTGGATTACCAACCAATCAAAGCAGACAACTGCCCCCAGGGTCTCAGACCTCACAGGGGCCCAGTAGCTCCGGCCTTACTTCTTAACTGGTCTGGAATATTTTAATCTTGTATATTTCTTTGGGAACATGCACCACTAAAGTACAATATCAGCCTCATGATAAGGGCCTTAAGATGGATGCTACTGTACTTTACTGCCTAATCTACGTTTAAGACTTTAACTATTGTAGTTTTGTGTGTGTGCTGAATATTCCTTAATTGATTGTGTTTAATAAACACACTACACAAACAATAGGGGGACTGTAGGTTAGATAGGGCCCCAGGAGCCTCTAGCATGATCCAGCTATGGGTCAAGGTTTTGGGTTATCTGGGCGGAATTGTTTAAACTTAGAGTTAAGATAAGAAAAGGGTTTCTGTTGGGGGTTAATTTTAAGGTTTAGAGATAGGGAAGTAGATATTCAGTGTCTAACAGCGTCCCTGGATTTGATCTCGGGGGTCACTGTTGGAATTTAAATTGGGGTGAGGTCTAGCATCAAGGTCAGGACATTAAAGGGCAGGGTGGGTTATTTTGGGGGACTGTGTGGAATTTAGAGCTAAGGAAAGGGTTAAAGCTGGGAAAGTAGGATGGGACTCTGAATAAATCTTTACAAAGATAGAAGATCAAAATGCGTGTGTGTATGGAGTCATCACATGACTCAGCGGTGTTTATCCCAACTCAACCCAGGCACGACTGCACGATCACGCACGCACAGTTTTTTTTTTTTTNNTTTTAATCAGGTGATTGTTTTTCTGTCAGCCATCAGGACTCCCTCTCTCCCCCTCTCTCTCCCCAAATATGACTCTGTTTCCCCGCACAGTGAACCTCAGCCTCTGACATGCCTGCTTAGACTGGAGAATCCTGCAAGAGGAGAGAATTAAAGCGATGCAAATGCTCGGTTCTTCTAATTCAGATTCTTCAGCCAAACTTCATCCTGCATATAGCGAACTCAGTCTGAGCGCGTTTGCGAGCAGACCTTGAACAAAGAGCCCTGCTGGCTGCTGGTTTAGAGACAGAGAGGGCTGGGTTTGCTCTCCAGACTGCAAACAGATTTTTAGACAGCGACGGGAGCGGGATCGGACACAAGGCTCGGTAAGGACACAAACCTTTTTTTTTTCATGCATTTTTAAGCATAAGCTGCCTAAATTGGTGCAGATTTTACACCGCAGAGGTCGTGCCAGGGGAGATCATGATCATGGGAGGGGGAGTAGATTTAAATTTAGGGAACAGAGTTGTTTGTGACAGCCTCCTTTCAAATAAGTTAATTGAGGATGATTTTTAAATAATGCATATTTATGACCGAACCACAAGATGGTGAACTTTTTTTTAGCTTTCTCTCCTGATCAGTACTCGTGATTTCAGTCCAAAATAAAAGCAGCCGGAGTGATGTGATGGGTACGGGTTTATGTCTGGCTGTGCGGGCAGTTGTCCGAGGTTTTCCAGTGTAACGTCAGATGCGCCTCAGTGTTTGGTCACCGGTTATTTCAGAGCCCGTGATCCTCCCGGCGTCCTGACGTCAATTTATAAGGACCCAGCGGTGCCGGGGCGGCAGGCAGATAACGGGCTGAAGGAAGGAAAGAGAGAGAGAGGAGCCGGACCATGATGATCTCTTATTCCTCATAGATTGCTGAGCTTTCTGGTAGGATTTCATTTCCCCTTCCTTTCTTATCCTCATCTTCGTTTTAATTCGCGTTGCCCCGATCTCGTGTATTGTTTTTGCTCCTCGCTTTCTGCCACTAATATTTCATTTTCTTTGTATTATTCTGAAATGGAAAATATCTCGCGTCGATATAACCCAATAGCTCGCGCATATTATGGTATAAATGATCGGTTTTAAATTGTCGGGCTTTAGGATTTGGGGCTCTATAATAGGGAACCGGTATCTCTTTGTCTATAGCAGCATATAAGCAGTAGGCCTATCATAATCATATCATATTATATGATATTATAGATGTAAGCAGGCTTTTTCGTCCACTTTTGTGCTCTCTTGGTCAAACAGAGGACCACTGAGTCCTGTTCAGAGGCACCGCAGTGTGTCTGAAGGGGTTTCTGCTGTCTGACAGGCTGAGTGTCTCTGCCCAGCTGGTTTAATACAGCAGATCCGGATCAGCCAATAATCAAGTCTGTTTATATAGCACAATATTTCATAATAAGTGCATTTGAAATAGATTATTCCAGGTATGGTCTATGCCTGCCAGGCTGAGCTGATGTAGGGAGAAGCCCTTTGATAAAGCTGATGAAGGGGATTCCTCTGCACCTCACTTGACTCTGCATCAGCACCGCAACCACATCCCCATAGCAACAGTTAGTAAAACCAGTACTCTGTGTTCTCAGTCTAATCACTAAATAGACTTCACAGTAAAGTCCTGAAGGAGAGCACTTGAGTGCTCTCTGCACCTCTGCCAGGACATATATAGTCTGTTACTCTGGTCAGCATCCGCCTGGGAGGAGTGTTATAAGACTCTAACTGTTGCCCTGTATCTCACCAGTGACTGACCACGGCCAGAGCTTAAGAGGGGGGGTCTCAATCCAGAGAGTATATGCGTGTGTGCAGCTATGGGGAAGGACTACTACAAGACCCTGGGCATCCCCAAGGGCTCCAACGAGGAGGAGATCAAGAAGGCCTACCGGCGCATGGCGCTGCGCTTCCACCCTGACAAGAACAAGGATGCCAACGCCGAGGAAAAGTTCAAGGAGATCGCAGAGGCCTATGAGGTACTCAGCGACCCCAAGAAAAGGGTTGTCTACGATCAGCTAGGAGAGGAAGGTGAGAAGAAGTGGGGGGGGG
>NTHP01000234.1:646296-661332 GCA_003416845.1 Oplegnathus fasciatus
GGGGGGGGGGGGGGGGGGGGGGGGGTTGATCTTATCTGTCTGTCTGTGTCTGTGTAGGATCATTGAGTGAAAGTGGTCAGAGAGTGCAGGCTTCAGCGCTCTGTCAGCGAGGCCTTGTTAAACAGGCGTTATGATGTATTAAGTTGTTATTGAAATAGCTCAGGAACAGACGCAGCATCTAATATCACAGTGGAGGACTTTGGTGGGCTTCAGCCACTGAAGTAATAATGCTGTGTCTCTTCCATGTTTCCATGTTAGTGTTTATGTGCAGGAACGTGTGTGTGATTGTCTATTGTTATCTTTAGTGTCAACAACACTTACCAGCTCTAATACCTTATAGTCTACCTCAGCTGCTAGTGTAGTGTGTGTATTATTGTGTGTGTGAGTGTGTGTGTTAGCTGACAGACAGATGGCTTAAGATCATTACGTGGTTGAGATATGAATAGCAGCGACTGCTGTAGTTTGCATTTGTGGGTGTTTTGCGCATGTGTCTCTGTTGAAAAGGTGTGTGTGTGTGTGTGTTAGTGTGTGTATTTGTGTGAGTGTTTTGGACGGAGTGACCTGGTATTTTATGAGTTCCTGCTCCACCAGCACTGTTGGAAGATTAGTGATGCTGTGGGATTTTTCCCGCCCACGTGGACTCCACTCTTCTCACTGCTGTTACCCACATGCGGTCTTTTCTGAACAGCATCCTGTTTCTGGTATCTGAGTCCATATCAATGTGTGTTTCTCAGCTGGTGGGTGTTTGAGTGTGTGCAGGTCTCACGTTCTTCTCTCTCTTTTGTCTCTCAGGTTTGAAGACAGGAGGCAGCAGCTCCTCAGGCGCTCCTGGCAGCTCAACGTACCACTACACCTTCCACGGAGACCCCCACGCCACCTTTGCCTCCTTCTTTGGCGGCTCCAACCCCTTCGATATGTTTTTTGGCTCCAACCGCAGCCACAGCCGCTCCAACGGTTTCTCCTTCCACAACGATCATGACGCGGAGCAGGACATGGACGTGGACGAGGATGACCCCTTCGCTCATTTCGGGAGACAGTTCGGCTTTCCAGGGGGGATGAACAACGGCTTCCCAGGGGAGGGCCGCAGGAGGAGGGGGGTGCCGTCAGAGCGCCTGGGGACTGGTAGAAAGCACCAGGACCCTCCGGTGGTCCACGAGCTGAAGGTCTCACTGGAGGAGATCTTCCACGGCTGCACCAAGCGCATGAAGATCACCCGCCGCAGGCTGAACCCGGATGGGCGGAGCATGAGGACAGAGGACAAGATCCTCAACATTGTCATCAAGAAGGGCTGGAAGGAGGGAACCAAGATCACCTTCCCAAAGGAGGGGGACGAGACCCCTGAGAACATTCCTGCCGACATAGCCTTTGTGCTTAAAGACAAAGGGCACGTCCACTTCAAGAGAGACGGTTCCAATATCATTTATAACTGCAAGATCAGTCTCAAAGAGGTGCGTCCCTTTTCATCTAACCTCTCTCTCTTGCTATCTGCTTTTCTTCAGTCCTCTCTCTTTGTCATGTTCTGCATGTAGATGAGTAGATAATGCTGCTGAGGTTAGGAGTTTGATTCCCAGTGGAGCAAACCAGGCAGAAATGTAATGCATTCATGGAGCTGCAAAGGTTTGGATGAATATCCAAAAATGGCACTATTGTTTACCCCTTTTCTTCATGTCATTCTTGTCACTCAACTAGGGCAAATAGCGGATGAGGTGGAGAGATGTGACTGTAATTTAAGGGTAGGATTATGTCCTGGGTGGGTGGTCATATAAAACATACCTAGGAGTGCGTGTGTATGTGTGTGTGTTGCTGTAGGGCAGGATCAGTGAACAGCAGAGTCTCTGTCACTGCAGTGTGAGAGAGGCAGCAGGAATGTGGTGTCCTTGTGTAACCGGCGTAGAGCCATCGTCCTCACTTGTTCTCCACCGCTGTATGAATATTTATGCATAAACACAAACGCAAGCAGGCACACGTAAAGCTACACACAGGCATAAACATGCATGCAAGCACACACTCTTGCATCTTCAAGTGTATTTGCAAACACCCTCAGTTAAAGATGGATTGTAGTGTGACAGTGGTGACAATCCATGCCGCTATTACTGTGACTGGCAGGGCATTTAATTAGCTGCTCCTACGGGGGCAACGGGTCCAGCACAGCTCTGCTCCGTCTGTGAATTACACAAGCTTTAATGTTTCTAATAGCGCTGCCACTCACTGGCCTGCACTCCACATGGTTAGCTTAATAGCAGGTGTTCTCAAAGAGTTGAAGATGTCAGGGGAGTTGTTTGTACTCCAATCAAGCCAATTTTGAACAGTGTTCCTCTAAAAGCAGCACCGGCTCTCAAAAATCTCTACAGAAGCACCAGAAAACAGTGGTGCCTGCGCACACAACACAACTATGAAGACAGCCTAGTTAATGAGAGGACATTAGAGTTTGTTAAGTCGCATTAAGCAGGAGATGGTACTTGATCAAACCTGCACAATGATTAAGTTTGCACGGCTGAACTCCCACAGCTAAGTCCTCTGCTCTTACAGCAGCCAGATAAGAGACTTAAGTCTGATGCAGCTAAAGACGGGATGGGGGAGAGAAGGGGAAATGTGGATGGGGGTGGGGGGTATCCGGGGAATATTAGGGAAGTGGGTCAGATGATTCAGTATCCAAAGCAAATAAGAGCTCATATTCCACTGCTCCACTCTGCTCTGCTTCCCTGAAGATGTGATGCTGCAGTGAAAACACAGCACCAGCTACATGCTGCACACCAGACAACCTGCCACATATAACGTGGCTAATGTTATGCAATGCACCAGTAGATAATATAACCTATCCTAACAAGATGATTGTTTTTTCATTAGCAAAAATAACTCTACAAGTGCTCACTCTAAAGTACAAAAACAGAAGAGGAAGGTTTAATGATATTTGAAAATAGATTTCCTAAGCAGATATAATTATTTTGTCATATTTGGACTGCTGTATGATTCCCCTGCTATTTGGTTGCTCAGTTTTGTTTCCTGCCTGAAGCATGCCCTGATGAGCAGCCACATTTGGTGCCGCCAAGCTCGTTTGACCAAGCTGTAAACTCCTGGGAGACACTGCTAGAGGCAACTTCTAGCCCTGCAATGTCTCCACTGTGACAGAGCAGTCAGAAGCAGTTAGAGAGCTTAGCACGAATTTGACACATTGATTTCGCTGAAACCGACCAATACCTGGATCTGTAGGCTGGCTCTTTCTGGCATTAATGAGCAGTGCTGGTATCATTTGTGGCAGTGCATTTCTAGCTCCTGTCACCACTGCACTCAGCTCAGCAGCAAAAACCCACATCCAAACACACGTAGGTGCGAACTGTAGCTGTTGGGCTCTAAAGGCATCTCCACCTCTGATATAATTTAGAAAGGCAAATATACTGTTTATCCACGATGGTATAAGATGTTGAATTGCTGGGGCAGCATGGGAATTTTCTAGCAACTATTGTGGTTCAATCCTGTCCGTTCAATTAAATACAGCAATAGCAACCAGTATTCAGACCAAACATGTATTAAGGGTATAAACTGACAGCCCACAGCCTTATGAGGACACTTTGGATTGTAAGGACACTTTTAAACTGGTCCTTTCAGCAAAAACGGTGATCATAACTGTAGAATTAAGCATGAAACAATGATGGTTAACATTAGGATATGGCCCTAGGGAGTGAATGTAAAGCTATAGAACATTCTTACAAATATAGCAAAATGTGTGTAAGTTTGTGACTTTGTGTCACTTTCTAGAGCTATGTTGTCTGAGCTGAGGCTTACGCAATCAGATCCCTCAGATCAGCTGGCAGTGTGTGTCGAGTGTCATGGCAACCTGTGTCTGTGTGTAAGACTTGTGTTAGTGAATGAAAGTGTTCATAACAAGAGGATGAGCACTAGTCTCCATCACGGTCATAGGCTAAATCACCTCCTAATGTATGCAGGGGGTAAAAGGAGGCTGATGTCATGGCTGGAAAACTCTGTCTGTCCTCCGAAGCAGCTGCTCTGCTTGACTGAACTTCAACTGCCCACATGTCCATCCTTGTTTGTTAAAAAAACCCACCAGACGAGACAAGAAAATCCTCCAGCAGTCTTAATACAACATTGGCCACGTAATGACACGGACCGAGTGTTAGAGGTTAAGCATGTGCCAATGCTGGCAAAATCACTATTACATCATGAGGATGATTGGTGATAAGAGTTGGTATATTTTGGAAAAAACTGAGAGGGAAATGTGAACTAGTAATGCTCGTCTTTCCATCAAAAAGGTTGCCTCCTATAGCTTAATGAATTTATCTTAAGCATAGGTTATTAGCATGAATTCCTTCCTAAAAAGAGAGTATTCAGATTTGAATGCTCTTTTGAAGTCTTTTTAACAGTCCCTGGTACCACACAAATATTTTATCTCATCATTTGCTGGAAAACTCTTGGTATGCGCCCTTTTTACTCTTACACATGCCACCCCCCCACCCCCACCCCCAAAAAAAACAACAACTGGCTAACCCCTTTGCTGACAACAATTACACCCCTGCATTTAAAGTACCACGTTTACGCTGTTAATTGTACAATTGGTCTTTAAGAGTTGACTAGCAGCATAGGGATGACAAAGTCAGTTGATTGGTTAGTTGGTCGCTTGGCCCACCACTGTGGTCCAGACTGAAACATTTCAATAGCTAGTCAATTGCCTTGAAATTTTGTGCAGATATCCATGTTGCAAAGAGGACGAATCCTAGTGACTTTTCTGATCCCTCCGGGCAAAACATGAATTTGTCCAATACTTTGGTTTATGACCAAATACCTGTAAAACTAAAGGCATCTTCATCAGCCTCGATCAGCTGTACCTTGTGTTTACTGCTAATTATCAAATGTTAGCATGTCAACATGCTAAACTGTGATTGTTAATAATGTATTAATACCTGTCAAACATCAGCATGTTAGTATTGTCATTGTAAGGCATGGCTGAGGAGTCTTTAGAATCCAGCTGATTGTTCCAAGGAACCAAATGGCAACAAATGCTGTGACCAGTACTCCTAATTATTGAAAATCTGTGCTGGACGAAGCTAAGGTAGTTACAGCAAAGAACTAACAGGAAATGAGTTGAGCAAAAGAGGGATAAGTCATCAGCCAGACTCCTAACCAGGGACGTCACAACCACATGGTCATTGTCCAAAACCCTTTGAAGACCAAGACTACTATCGTCCTTTAAAATACCCACTTTTAATGTCCCTTTTCTTCCTTTATCCCCGGGTAATTGTATCAGTCTCCAAGTTATCGTCCTATTTTTCTTTCTTTCTTACTTTCTTGACCTAAACCTTTTCAATCCTGGTGAATTATAGGTCATCCTCAATGGCTTTCCATCTTCCTTTCTCCACACCTTTATGGTATTTATTCACTGACCTTATTTTGTGTATGAAATCATTTTGTAACCATTGCTTAGAAATGCATTATATAAGAAAAGTTTTTTATTCATCAGGACATTCATTCACAGAGTTGTGGAGTTACAGAGTTGTGGATTTAAATAGTTTTTTTTTATTCAGCGCAAATCTGGCGAGTGATGCTCACTGGAAAGCCTGTGAAGTCGTGATAACCACAGGTCTCCATGTTTAGTTTAGCGCTCTCTACGCTCTGACTGGATTCATCAAGCATTGTGATAAGGAGGTGAGGCTTAGTGTGTGTGGGTGTTTGTGTGTGTGTTCTCTCTCCTCGTCCTGCCAGCCCATCTGACAAGCCCTCCAACTATTTACGAGCTCAGCCGATTCCTGCCTCACTTCATTAGCCCCGGCTATGAGACTGTTGCTAAAATTAGTCCCCTGTGCAATGTGTAGCCCCTCCAGCACACACTCACAAACACAGACATGAAGACCGGAAAACTTTTCCACTGCCAAGTCATGTTTTCCTGACGTTCCTGTTCCAAATGCTGTTCTGTAGACCCCACAGTGCTGTAGTCGATACTAAAGCGATTTGCTAGTAAGGCCTATTTTCTGTCTCTTCCTCTCTCACACACACACACGATGAACACACACAGAAAACACGTGGAAGTTTGACTTGTTAGGATGACGTATTGAGGGAAGATAAACTAAAGTTTTTAGTTCATGGAAACATTAAGTCATCGAGATATTCATGGCTTTGGCATCTCATTCCTACTAAAGATATTAACCCTCTCAATCTCCTCTCTTCTGTTGTCTTCCAGGCGTTGTGTGGATGCACAGTTAGCATTCCCACACTGGAAAACCGCATCATCTCGCTCCCCTGTCACGACATCATCAAGCCAGGGACGGTGAAGCGACTCAGAGGGGAAGGCCTGCCTTTCCCCAAGAACCCGTCACAGCGAGGTGACCTCATCGTGGAGTTTTCTGTCCGTTTTCCCGACAGGATCCCCCCTCAGTCCAGAGAGATTATCAGACAACACCTCCCCCAGTCATAGGAAGACTCACCTTTAACCCCACCACCACCACACACTCCAGACTAAATGGCCCAAACCCAGAAAACCAACCCTTAATACTCCTTCGTCTCTCATATTTTGACCCTTGTTTGTAGGTTCCCTTCCCACTTCCAGTCCCCATATTCAGTCCTGTATTAATGCACACAGCATTAAACAGACGCTGTTGTTTGTGGGGACTTTGCAGTGGGAGGATGAGGGAAGAATTCCAAGATGAATGGCAGTATCAGGATGTAATTATTTGTGTTTGTTTTGTCTTTTGGCCCAAGCACGCACACGAGCACCCGAGCAGTGGAGCGGTGCTGAGGATGGGCTCAGCACAATCGTGGCTTTTACCGGATCGTCTTTTCTTAACTCTGTTTTTTACGGATTTATCAGTGGTTTTATATGCCGTCCAACTCTCTGATCCTCGTCTTTTTGTGATAGGATGAAGCGCGAGATATTTTTTAAAAGAAACATTTTTTCCAGGATTTTCTTTTCCAAAGGAAGTTTGAAATAGGATTATTTATTTTTACCTTGAGTGTACCAGCAGCTTCAGTGTGTTCAGCGCAAACCCCGGTTTTAACATAACCCCACCCCCCACCCCCACCACCTGCTGTTCTCATGCTTTCAGTCTGATAAAGCATTGTGCTTGAAGTCTGTAGGCCGTTTACTGTTTAGTAAGATCTGTCTCCCCTAAAATCAGTTGTATTCTGATGCGCGCACAATGCCACAGCACACTTAAAGTCCCGCATTACTCCAAATAATGATAGCGTATCTCAGCTGCATTGGAAAATCTGGGAATGACAATCACATACTGTAACAGCAGTGTAAGCTTGGATAATACAATCTGCACATAATATGGGTGCTTTCCCTTCTGAGCTGTGTGGCTGCTCTGAACTGAATAGCCTGGCTCGCTATTAGAGGGACATTTAGGTGCCTTAGCCTGGTGTCATACCACATATGTGAAAACACACACACACACACAGGTCACACTGTATTATATATACAACCAGCCATGTTAAGTGCACAACAGACGATGCCCTACGCTATGTTAGACGGGAGCAGGTGATCTTGGAAAAACAGTAAATAAGCAATGTAAAGTCAATCACAATATTGTACTGTATGTAAGCAAGGACATTTTTAGGTAGAGATTTGATATAAAACTGATGAATTTTTCCAATGTATCCCTGTAAAGTGCCGTACAAGTACAGGTTGGATTTCCCAGAGGAATGTAAGCATTAAGTTTATCTTCACAGTAAATAGTCGAGATTTCTCTGGGAAACCCGGCTTTGTTGTGTATATTCTGCTTTCTCTTGTGCCATTTGAAGGCCATGTCTCGGTGCTACTGTGAGCGGTGCCAAAAATAGACCCCCTTCGGGTCTACTTATTGGTTTCATGGAGTCCTCAGTTTGTGATTTGATAACTGCTTCTGTCCTCTGTAACATCTGTACATTGAACTTTACATCTGTTTTTTCAAGTAGAAAAACCCTGTTTAGGAAACAGGTTTTGTAATGTTGCAGCAGCTGTTCTCTGTCTCAGCTGCAGGGGGCTCTGAAAGCTCTCTTCAGCTCTTCCTTCTGTAGTTTACAGCAATGATAAGATGTATGTATGTATGAGTATGGTTTATACAGACAGCCCTAGTAGGTCATATATATCATGTGTAAGGGAAAATGTTTGAATGCGACATGTTGATAATGCACTTTTATGTCATAAAAGATACTGACGAAACTATTGAGAAGATGGGGGAGACTTGAATGACTTGTCTGAGTGTGTGAGCGTCCTGCCTCTCAGAGCCTCCGGGGACGCCGGACTGTGGCTGAAACCAGAATGCACAGGTGCTGCTGCTGAAAGACTGTCACTGCTTATGTGCATTTGACAATATTTATCATCTTTTTAAAATGGCAACAAATAAACCAAATGTGTGAACTTAACGGCTTGTGTCTTTTGAGTTTCTCTTTCAAGAATTATCAGCTACCTGAGTATGACTTGGTGTGGTATGCACCTCAGATCTTCACCTTAATCAGTATGTTTACATGCACAACAGTATCCTGGTTTTGATCCTATTTGTAGTATACATGATCATCAGTATATTATCAGTATCCAGGTTTCTGATCATCTGCATGCAGGTGTGTCTTCATTCCTCAACATCTCAGCCACTCATTTCTGTACCTCAACTTAGTGGTGGAAAAGTACATGTAGTCAAGTACTATACTTAAGTACAATTTTGAGCTACTTATACTTTACTTATGTATTTCCATTTTATGCTAATTTGTACGTTTGATTAATGATGATTAATTTGACTTTGTTACATTTCAGAGGGAAATATTGTACTTTCTACTACACTACATTTATCAGACAGCTCAAGATACTTTTGAGATAAAGGTTTTACATCAGAAACGTGAAAACACTATTAGAAAATAGCTAAGCATAACATAAAAATACAGTTAGCAGTTCCACCAAGGAGAGATTTTCCCTCTACTTTTTTTTTTTTATTATTATTATTTTATTTAAACATCGACAGGTTTACAGTTCATGACAGATATGACAGATGAGAAAGCTAATGACAATACAGGAATGTACAAACACAATGCATTGAAAATAAAACACCTGCTGTCCCCACGCCGGACCACTGAGCCCTGCTGTTATCATTCGCAAACAATCAAGTCCTAAGTAAGCTGTAAAAGGACGCCAAACTTGATAAAACTGAAAAGGTTCCTTAAGCTTCTTAAATAAAAGCTGAGAGCTTCGAGAGGCATGAACTCTAACACACTACTTATCCACTGTGTGATGTCAAGGGGTTCCTCCGACACCCACTTTAACAAAATGCATCTCCTAGCACAGAAGAGGAGGATTTTCAGGAGTTTTAATTGATTTGGAGGAATATTTGGGGGATTATCTATACCAAGAATGCATGATGAAGGAGAAATGTTCACTGTTTGACCAATTATGACATTGATTTCTTTAAGAACATCTTTCCAGAATTTGTGAATATATACACATTCCAGTAAACAATGAAAGTGTGTGCCTTCAGTAATCTCGCACTTATTACAAAACTTTGATAGATCTGGGTTCATTTTATTGCGTCTCACTGGGGTAATATGCAATCTATGATTTATCTTAAATTGTAGTTCCTTTGCTCTATTAGTGGTGTTGTTGAGTAGGTTGAGCCACATATTATCCCACTCTTCGTCTTCAATTTCAACTCTAAAGTCGTTCTCCCATTCTGTTTTAACTTTAGCTGTATGTTCTTTCACTGTCCCGGAGAGTGAATCGTGTCACTAATTTGGTTGAGACCTTGTTATTAACGAATATTTGTTCTAAAGATGAGATTGTAGCACAATATTGAGACTGTTTGAGATTGGATAAGCCTTTGTACTTCTAACATGATTTCATTTGACGAATTGTTTGAAGCCCCAAAAAGTCAAATTATCCAGTATTTAATTAGAGAAAAGTCCAAAAAATGTATACAAACTAGAGTCACAGAACTTGGTTTTTTCTTCTTTCCTACCCCATTAATCATCTCACAACCCCTCAGATTTATTTTGTGACCCTTGGGAGTTGATCCCTCAGTTGAGAACCAATGGACCAAACAACCGAACTGTATAAACCGCAGTTAAAACAAGCTCCACCTCAACCAGCTACAACAGTAAAATACTGTACTGTAATACTGTCAGGAATAAATCTAATACATGTATAATAATATATCAGTCACAGGGGCCTATTTTCTGCAGAACCAGTACTTTTACTTTTAATACTTTAAGTACATTTTGCTGATAATAATTTTGTACTTAAGTAGGATTTTAAATGCATGACTAACTAACTAACTTGTAATGGAGTATTTTTACGTTGTTGTATTGGCATTAAAGTAAAGCATCAGAGTACTTCCTCCGCCACTGCTCATTCTCTGTCGGTACAGAAATGAGTGGCAGAGATGTTGAGGAATGAAGACACACCTGCATGAAGATGATGAACCTGGATAGAGTTATGATCATGTATACAGGGATATGAATAACCAGGTTTCTCATATGTAAACATCATATCCTGAATAACATCAATAAGTCTCAAAACTGCTCTAATGTGCATGTAAACGAACTAACTGATCTGCTGTCAGTTCTTAGAAACCAATAAAAGGAGGTAAGAAATCATTGTTAAAATTCTGTGTGATCAAACATTGGCAGTGTATGTTTAACTGAGTGCTATTTCAGTGGGTGGAGTTTGGACATTTTCCATCAGTTTGAGTTACAGATAAACAAATGAAGGCAGACTTTGACCTCAGCCTGCTAAAATCCAGATGAACAGCTACCCTCAGCTGATCACTCGTCCATGTAACAGAGTGATTCCAGGTAAGAAAAACAAAGAGACATTAATTCACTTTCTGTTTAATCCCTGTACCATTTTCTGTACTGCGTTAGTCCGTTACACACCCTGTTCTGCTGCTGGGTCAGGAGGCAGGAGGAGGGCAGGTGATCTGCATTAGAGACTCTGATCATGTGAAACAACTGCAGTGGTTGATGAGTTGTGTGTGTGCATCACATGGTACGGATATAGCAGACAATTAGTGAACCATGGGAAGGCTCTGAGATGTGCTGCATTAACACCACACTGTGACTAATGCCATTTACCTGTATCAGCTATTTCTGGCAATAAGACTGGGTTCGCAGAGGGTTTATATATTTCCACAGAAACGCGCTTTTCAGCTCAGAGGATGAAAAAACTAATAAGAAAAAACAGGTCACAAACTGGTATTTTTTATTGCTTTGTAGGCTGAATTTCCATCTGTATGACAGCTACTGCTTTGTGAAAGGCTTTTGCACATGGTGGAATGTAACTAAGTACATTTACTCAAGTACTGTGCTTAAGTACAAATTTGAAGTACTTTACATGCAACAGTATAATGTTGCATAAAATGGAAATACTCAAGTAAACTACTCCACTACATCTCAGAGGCAAATGTTGTACTTTTTACTCCACTACATTTGTCTGACAGCTTTAGTTACAGCTTTTCAGATTACAGTTCTTCATACCCTTCCTGTCCAGTGAAAACCATGTATCTCCAAATTGGGTGATTTTTGAATTTGAATGTTTTTGATAAGGATTAAGTGTTCCTTTATGGGTTGAGGAAATCCTCCTTCTTCTTAAGCTAAATAAACCATTTAAACCCTCCTTGGATTAGCTGGAAAATGAATCGTCACAAAGCTGAAAACAAGCTGTTTTTCTGACTTTTTAGAGATACGTGTTTCTCACAGGACAGCGACGCTACAAAGATATGAGGACCTTATAGAGCATGATGCATTGCTGTTAAACTACCAGAAAGTATATAAAGTAGTTAAAATGAGCTCAACCTAAAACATCTACAGCAGTAAAATGCAACATACACATTAATGCAGCAGTAACATTAATCCAAAAACATCAGATATAAAGTAAAACATTGACAGGGAACATTTCACAATGAGTGATTTTACTTTGATACTTTAAGTACATTTTACGGCTAATACTTACGTACTTTTAATTAAGTAAGGTTTTGAATGCTTTTACTTGTAGTGGAGTATTTTCACAGTATAGTATTGATACTTTTACTTAAGTAAAGGATCTGAATACTTCTTCCACCACTGATGTGGAGTATGTGGAGTATAGAGTATGTACACACACAGCCCCTGCTGTCGTGCAGGAGTTAATGAATTCTGATGTGAGTGTGAATGAGTAACAAAGTATTAGGACTTAGTCATGATGACTGGGTCCAGGTCCATAGGAGTCCACATGTGAACACCTCACACACTTCTCTGTTACCGTCTTTCCTCCGTCAGGTCCTCAGAGTTGAACCATGAGCGCCTTCGTGACTCTCTCAACGGGGCAGAGGATGCCCATGGTCGGACTTGGTACATGGAAGAGCACTCCAGGACAGGTAGAACTATAAACCACATTTTTGGAAATAGTGAAATGATAAAAACAGTATTTGGACTGCGTCTGTGTCCATGTGTTCTCAGGTGAAGCAGGCGGTGCTGGCTGCTTTAGACTGCGGGTACAGACACATTGACTGTGCTGCTGCATACAGCAATGAACAGGAGGTGGGAGAGGCTCTGGCTGTCAGGGTCGGTCCTGGGAAGGTGAGAAACCTTGAATTAGACATTTATTTTGACAGTTCATTCTTGACCTTGGAAACAGCATCTTGCAAAACAATCTCAACTCAAGATCCACTTACTTGCTCGTTCTGGTACTTTCAACTATATCACACAATTTTCATCAGTAGATTGCAGTTGTCATGGAACTGCAGAGGTTCAAACTTTCCTTTATTCTGAGCATTTTTAACACTTTTTGTCAATGTTGGATAAAAAGGTTGAGCTCAGAAGCACAACTAATGAAAAGTTTGAACATCTACAGTTACATGGCAGATGAGTAAACTTTATTTGCTGATGAAGGCTGTGTTTTAAGGTTAAAAGCTCCAGAACAAGTGAATAAAAATTGCTGTCAACTTAATTTACATACATTTGCATTTAATGTTGACAACCAATTTACTAACCGTTGACTGTGACATGTCATAGTGGCTGAATTGAACAATAAATGGTTTGTGTACCCATCATCCTTTTCCCTCCAGGCTCTGCTTCGTGAGGAGGTGTTTGTAACATCCAAACTGTGGAACACCAAACATCACCCCGAGGATGTTGAGGAAGCGTGCCGGACCAGTCTGGCCCACCTGGGTCTCTCCTACTTGGACCTGTACCTGATGCACTGGCCCATGGCATTTCAGTGAGTAGCTGCACACGATCTACTGATTCTGTCTCCCCCCATGGCTGTCACTGTGTGGATCAATGTGAACTTACATCACATTAGCTGAAGCAGCTTTTGTGTTTGTGGACGTTTCAGGCGGGGGAAGGAGCTGATGCCTCGACGGGAAGATGGAAGTATTTGTTACTCTGACACCCACTACAGAGATACCTGGGCAGCCATGGAGAGCCTTGTGGACAAAGGTCTGGTCAAAGCTATAGGCCTGTCCAACTTCAACGCCAGGCAGACTGATGACATCATCAGCTTGGCCAGACACGCACCTGTAGTGAACCAGGTACAATGTGGCTTCCTCATAGGCCAAGATAAATACATTTGATAAGGATTTATTGGCAAAAGTGAGTGTGTAATTCTGAAATAAGCTTAAAAAAATGTGCCTCATTGTGCTACAGGTGGAATGCCATCCTTATTTGTCTCAAGCAGATCTCCTGTCTCACTGTCGGTCAGTGTAATTGCAGTTTAACACATTAAAATGCTATTTATTTTTCCATTAAATATTGTCCCCATTGTGTCAGTAACAGTACATACACCTCTGCCTCAGGTCAGTGGCAGTTTCTGTGACAGCCTACAGTCCTCTGGGCAGCGGGGACAGACCCTGGGCCTCTCCCGATGAACCAAGCCTGCTACAGGATCCTCGACTGGGAGCTATCGCCCAGAGATACCAGAAAACACCTGCCCAGGTCATACTCAGGTAACACACAAAACCTTCCTCAACCAAACCCTGACCTCTTTGACACCTGCCTAAACCTTTTGATGTCCTTCCGGCAGGTGGCACGTTCAGAGGGGTGTCGTGTGCATCCCCAAAAGTGTGACACCCTCCAGGATCCAGCAGAACTTGCAGGTGTTTGACTTTTCTCTGTCCGAGGGCGACATGAAGCTGATTGAATCCTTCAACCGCAACGAGCGCTTCATTGTCCCAGCAGTGGAGGTGAGTCACTGATCTTATGACACCTCACAAGATTTCAAATAGGAAGTCTTTCCCAAGCAGAGCCCATATAACACCAATGACTTGTGCTTGTATACGTACAACAGCTGTGTCGGTCCAAAATTAACTTATAACTGCTGTGGACTCACTGATGACACATGTCTGAAGCATCAGCCTGTTTTAGATCTCCATGAGTCTCTGATATGTACAAGGGCCACTCTTTCTTAGAGAGCTGGACTATATGGATTTGAGTCAAACGTCTGTTGTAAACAAACAGTCATATATGCCGTATATTTATAATGTGAGCATAACTAATTAACTGTCTTTTTATTTTATTACAGAGAGATGGCA
Organism: Oplegnathus fasciatus; assembly: GCA_003416845.1. Classification (NCBI taxonomy): domain Eukaryota; kingdom Metazoa; phylum Chordata; class Actinopteri; order Centrarchiformes; family Oplegnathidae; genus Oplegnathus; species Oplegnathus fasciatus. Next base: position 660,774 of record NTHP01000234.1, read on the forward strand.
AGAGAGTGTGGAGAGATGCAGAACATCCTCACTTCCCCTTCCATGATCCTTACTGAGTCAACACACAGGAAATACAATAATGTGTTTTTAAAGATGATCGTCACGCACACTGAAGAAAACTAACTTCTAAACTGTTTTCAGATATGATCAAAATTTATTTTCTGTTCTCTTTTAAGATGAATGGCATTAAGTTAATGATACTGAAGTGATTAAACTTGTCAAGAAAATTGATTAAAATGTTTTTCCAGTCACTTCTTACTGAGATTGCAGTGAAGAAAAAAANNNAAAAAAAAAAAAAAAAGGTGACTTTTCTTTCACCGGCACAGTGACACTGTGTGGTCAGTAACAGAACTGCCTCTCTGCCCAACGTCAGTAGCTTTGATCACATGGTGCCTGCATGTTTCAGAGTGAGGACTCTTTCAAGGGTAAATCATCACTGCAGCAGCAGCAGCACTGCTCTCAGAGCTAAAATTTACAATCATGTTCTGAACACAACTAATCATGAATAAATTATCCTTTAAAGACATCCTTTAATAAAAATTAAAAAAACAAAAAACAA
>NTHP01000234.1:661347-688104 GCA_003416845.1 Oplegnathus fasciatus
AAAAAAAAATTCACCATGTTCATTTTCTTTGACTATATGTATGTTGATTTTTTTGTCTGAATCAGACAGAATGTACGTTAACTCTGTATCAATAAAGAAAATTCAAACAGACACTGATAACACTTCCATTTCGTGAGATTTTATTTTCAACAACATAACCTTGACAAATTTGTAATACATTATATGCTACTGTTTATTTAAAAAAAAAAAGAGGAAGTCATTAGCAATATGTTTTTTTCTTTTCTTTCTTATAAGTCTAGCATAGAATCCCATCACTAAAGCCATTCATGTTGGTTGTGATATACTGAGAATGAGGCCACTCAATAACGCCCACCCCACCCACCCACCCCAATCTGCATCAGTCACTCATCTTCCAGTTCCAACATCCCCTTACCCCCACCCACATCAAAGCCAGGGCAAACCAAGCGGCTACATGCTTTCTCCGAGGGAAGTCATACAAAAAAAAGGAACACATGAAAGAAGCACAAAGTCCTAAAAATGTGGAATCTGGTGAGAATTTGTACAGGTGTGATCCTGGTACTGACCACTGTGGGGCAGTGTACATTTATCCATAAAGGTCGTCGTCGTTATCTTCATTGAACACTGGACCGCTGCCGGTTCCTCCTGAGCCATGGCTCGGACCACTGCCACCTGCAGCACTGGAGGGAAACCTGAAGGAGAAAGAAGAGTCATTTACCATTTTTATAGCAGGATTATCCTATGACGTGGGAACTAGTATTTCTGAGGTGTGAAGTAATAACTTATCTTCTGTAGTCAGTGATTCTAGGAAAATGCCATGATTAAAAATGATAAAGCTTTTTACAAACTCTGCTAATTAGAACAGAAGCTCATTAGCAGAGAATCTGCAGAAAGAATGACACTCACACTTTCACGGTGTTACTCCACAAAGCTACCAACACTCATGCGTATACAGTGTCAGAAAAACGTACCTGAAGCTGCCAAAGCCACGGCTCTGCTGCAGTGTCTGAGCGAACATCTCATATTTGCGAATGTCATTGTCACTGACGGAGCGACGAGCGAATCGCATTGCCTCTTCAAAGTGGTCCTTCCTGATCTCGGGCACAGGATCATCCTCTTCCACCTCCTATGGAGAAAAAAAAAAAAGATACAAAAGAGTTTTATTAACATACAAAACATCTGAAGCAGCAGAGCAGTAGTGTGCAGATGCTCATCCAGATGTGAAAACGTGAACAAGCACTGACCATAGCCGACGGGTTGGTCTGCCTCTCCCTCTCTCTGCGGATCTCATTCTCGATGCTCTCTCTGATGGCCAGCTTACACGCCCGCTGGCAGATCTCTGTAAGATCTGCTCCAGAGAAGCCATTGGTCATCTTTGCCAGGAAGTCCAAGTCCACATCCTATCAACAAGCAAATTACAAAAGGTATAGGTTTAGAAACTGATACATATTGATTCTCTTCCGACTCAATTCTGATGGTGTTTATTGATCCTTTGCGTCATGCTCCTACAGGGGATCTTCAGGTTTCATGAAGCAAACCTGATATTTTTTTTATATCAACAGGGAGTATTATAAGAACGCTTAATCTAAAAAGCAACATAGGTCAGAAAAAAAAGGTTCCTCTAATGACTGTATTTGACAAACAGACAAACTGTTCAAAAAAACAAAACAACTATGAGTAGCAGCACAGTCACCTTGCTGATGGGGCTCTTGCGGAGGTTGGCTTTCAGGATGCTCATCCTGCTCTTCTCGTCGGGCAGGGGGATGTAGATGAGCTGGTCCAGACGGCCAGGTCTCAGGATGGCAGGGTCGATGATGTCTGGTCTGTTTGTGGCTCCGATGATGAAGACGTTCTTCTTGCTGGACATTCCGTCCATCTCGGTCAGGATCTGGTTGATGACACGGTCGGCTGCTCCGCCGCCATCTCCCACGTTGCCGCCACGGGCCTTGGCTATGGAGTCCAGCTCATCAAAGAAGAGAACGCACGGGGCTGCTTGACGAGCCTGGAAACGTCACACACAAAATGGTCGCACAAAACAGCGTTGAAATTAATTCTGTGGAGTGGAATTGGTTGCAAACAAGCGTGTGGTTGTTCTGCGGATTAAATGCCCATGACCGACAAGCCAACAACATTCTTACCTTGTCAAAGATCTCTCTGACGTTGGCCTCAGACTCTCCAAACCACATGGTGAGCAGCTCAGGTCCTTTGATGGAGATGAAATTTGCCTGGCACTCATTGGCGATGGCTTTGGCCAACAGAGTCTTACCACAACCAGGGGGACCGTAGAAGAGCACACCCTTGGATGGGGTCATGCCAAACTTGAGGAACTTGTCTGGGTGCTCCACTGGGTACTGAAATTAAGGAGAGGAGGGGGGAAAAAAAAACAAAAAAAACAAAACATAGTAAGAGAAGACATTCTATTTTTTTGTGATACATCCCTTTCAGATTTGATCTCACTTCTGGAAGAGGTTCATACCTGCACCAACTCCTGCAGCTCCCTCTTGACATCATCCAGACCTCCGATGTCCTCCCAGGTGATGTTGGGAACCTCAACAACCGTCTCCCTCAGTGCAGATGGGTTGCTCTGGCTCAGGGCCCACTGCAGGACAACGGTGAGCATGTTAGTAAGGGCTCAGAAGGCCATTATAAGCCAATATACCAGAGACCATATCACAGTTCCTACCTTGAAGTCATCCATAGTGACAGCAAGTGAGTTCATGACTTCAGCATCAATGGTCTCATCCTCAAGGTCGATCAGGTCCATCTTCTTCCTGATGGCCTGCAGGGCAGCCTCGGAGCAGAGAGCAGCCAGATCTGCACCCACATGTCCATGAGTCTCATTGGCCACCTACATAAAAGATACAGATAACACAATGATACTCTGCTGTCCAGTATCCTACACAATACACCTTCATTAAGTATAGCCATGAACACTGCTACTACAATGCAGGGACTCCAAATATGAATATGCGTCACATATTCGTTTTTTTATTTACTGTTCGTTCACTTCTGAATGTCTGTTATGTAGAATGGCAAATTTTGAATTAAATAAACACACTGAATGCTGCACCCTCTGGCCAAGAATGAGGCAATGTAATTAATTTGACAGTAAAACAGCCATTCCACATTAAAAATGTTTCACCACATGACTCTACTTCTCCTCAGGGAAGCAGTGTGTTGTGTGGTGTCACCTGACGGCAGGAAAATAATCGTGTGTACAGACCTGTTCCAAGTCGACATCGTCAGCCAGTTTCATGTTCTTGGTGTGAATCTGGAGAATCTCCAATCTGCCGGTGGCGTCAGGGATGCCGATGTCCACTTCCCTATCAAAACGCCCTGGAGGTGGTGGAGGTTCAAACACACACTTATGAGCTCCAATGAAAACAGACTAAGAGCAATAAGACACATACCAGACAGACCTCAAATATTATTTAAGAGCGCGGCCTGCAGGGACGTATTGCGTCCTCCCTAATGATGTGGCATCAGAAGTAACGTTTCAGATTGTAGATATATCTACATTTTACAAAGCATCAGTATTTGCTGAATGAGCAACATACAATTCCAACTATTAACTTAATTAATCATTAATCGATTAATTGCTGTTAAAAATTAAGCTGATTAAAAATGTATAATGATAATTATAGCCAGTAGGATTTACGTTTATTGTGGAGAGGTTCGGAGTACTTTTTATTTTCCTTTTATACAGCACTTGATGTTTATCTAAAACATGGGTTTGGTCTGCCTTGTTAGTCTAGAAATGGCAGTAATTGTGGCCCACTTGACATTGTTTTGTTTGGCTGCGCCATTTGTTGAATAAGGACAGGCAGACATGAGCGGCCGTTTCGAGCAAGAGCCTTATTGTTTTATTATTCTGCTCGTTTGAATTGTATGTGCTTCATGAATTAATGTTTAACATAACTAATGTGCCGCTAGAATTGTTTAAATAAAACATAAACTGAGAAAAAGACGTGTGTTCTGTATCTTAATTATTAATGATTAATCGATTGTTAACATGTTCAAATATCGATTAAGGAAAATGTACGAAATTTGCAACCCTAATTCGAACCCTTTGTCAAGGCTGTCAGAAACATCCCATCACCTTTAAAACTGTGGAACTGCACAGCGTTGAGAGAAACTGACCCACTAGTGAACTGCAGAGCCCACAAAATAAACAGCAGCCAGCAGTTTTAATCAGCGATAGGACAACATGCGCTAGTGAACCTCGCAAGCAGAGCAGCTTCAGGTTATATAAACTAACACACAGTAACTTTGGGTCTATTGTAGTGACATTTCTTAGGTGCACAACTCCACTGACGTGATGCTGTTGGTTGAAAATTACATTGGAATTTAATCTCACACCGTCTCTGAATGTTATACTAGACATTACAGGCAACAAGACAACATATTCCAGGAAACCAGGCTATATTTGAATGCAAAGCGATTGAGCAATTAAACATATCTACATTGTTTTACTGATGTTAAATGCAGTTCTACTGCCTACTAATAGTATTCAATCCAATATTTTAAAAGGCTAACAATATCAGGGGGGAAACATGTGATAGAGACATCCCTAATAATTGATGAGTTAAACATAACCAATAGGAGCAATGCCAACCCAAGATCTGGGTTATAAAATTGCAGTTTTCTTTAATAATGTGTGTGTATTGCTGGTTTAACATTTTACTACAAATAGTCACTACTTTATGCATTGGATGCTTCTTCTAGTTAACACTGGAGTAACTGAACACATGCTTAAAAATAGACAACTTACCAAATCTCCTGAGAGCTGGGTCAATGCTGTTGGGTCTGTTGGTGGCAGCCATGACGATGACATGAGCTCTCTGTTTCAGGCCGTCCATGAGAGTCAGCAGCTGAGAAACAATGCGCCTCTCTACCTCTCCATGAGTCTACAAAAAAAACAAAAACACATACAATTCATATTCTAACCTTTATCTAGACCGTGTCTTGACTGAGTACTTTGGCCAGTGATCAGGATGACTGATTAATATCATAAATCCCTATCAGCTATATTTTAAAATCAGTGTGTGAAGGATTACTGTTCAAAATTAAATAGAAAAATAAGAAAAGAAATATACACAAGTGGACTATACTTTCTGTGCAAGATTTCCTAGGTCTGGAAACTGATAGCCATTTTCATTTATTTCCAAACACACATAAATTTTAAAACAGACACTGTACAGCTATCCATTTAGTTTTCCTCTCTTCCCGCTCACCTTCTCTCTCTTCGGAGCGATTGCGTCCAGCTCATCGATAAAGATGATGGCAGGAGCATTCTTCTCTGCTTCCTCGAAGGCCTTTCTCAGGTTACTCTCGCTCTCTCCTGCCAGCTTACTCATGATCTCAGGACCTAAAATGGAGGGCCAAACATTTTGATTTCAGAGGTAAGCACAGCATATACTATATTCAAATAATACACGAGAATCACAAGATAAACCCTGTCCCATCTAAACCCTCTAGTAATAAGTCTCAGACACACTGCAGCATGCAAGATGAGGCGTCCCTTCTTAGATACACACACACTATAAAGGTGAGTCACACTTCCTGCAGCTAGCTGATAAGATGTCTTCAGGAAATTTCAGATCATTCTGAAGAGATGTGTGTAGAAAACCTGATCTTAAATGAAATTTTATTTGGTCCTCAAGCTATATCCAAGCAACCATTGATGGGATTCTGATAAATTTGTTCTAACCAATCAAAAAACATAACCAAAAGCAACGACATGGAAATGCCATTGGGGAAAAACCCAGTATTAACTTGAAATGGCCCCAACTAGGAATAACTGATGAATACAGATGGGTGTTCACACCATTGATCAGGAAGAAGAAAGCTCCAGTTTCGTTGGCTACGGCTCTGGCAATCAAGGTCTTTCCGGTTCCAGGGGGTCCATATAACAGAATTCCACGTGGGGGCTGAGAGGAGGAAAAACAATTTGAAATCCGAAATTATTGTAACATTAAAAGATTTGAGAGATAAATAAGAGCAGACTGAATTTCTCTAAACTTTGAGTCAGTCATTACGCAAACTGAAAGCAAGTGAAATAAAACCAAGAGCAGCAAACACACGGTTGTGAGGTAAAGTGTTTACTTCTTGCTTTACTCTTGTGATTAAACACTAGAATTGTACTGTATATCAGACGTAACAGCAGCATAGGTGTAGATGACTATTCAATAAGGTCAGCTACACAGCAATAGCCAGCTAAAGCTATTTAATATTTGCCACTTTAAAATTGAGGATGGGTACATTTTATTTCGTAGAAATTTAACTTTACCTTTGTATGAGAAAGAAAGTGCCATTTTTTCCCCATTTTTAAAATTACTTTTTTTTAAAAATCACTTTAAAAATTCAAAAATGAAGGTCAAACACTTGCATGCAGATTAAAGGGATGCCTTACCTTGACTCCTATGGCCTTGAACAGTGCAGGGTGTCTAAGAGGCAGCTCCACCATCTCTTTGATCTGAGCTAACTGCTTCCTCACACCTCCAATGTCATCATAGCCCACCTCGTTCAGGGACTCTTCCTCATCCTGAATGTTCAAACCCAAGATGTTCAAATTTCAACGTTGTTCATTTTTGGTAAATGTTAACCCATGCACTGTGTGTGTACCTACTACCCACCTCTCTCCTGATTGGCTCTCCCTCACAGTGGATGACTGTATCAGGAGCAACGATGCAGTAGGGAGAGGGATCGGTCTCTACCACCTTGAACTCCACTGCACGCATGCCTCCTCTGACCAGGAAAATATCACCTTCGCAAGGTAAAGAGTAAATTATGTTAAATTCTACAACCAACAGAGCTGCATGTTATGCATGGAAACGGATTTGATCTGCTAGGTAAAATAAAATCTTTGTCCTGACAATGGAAATTTGTAGTCACCTTTGCGGATTGGCCTGTAGGCCTCCAGAAAGTATGGCTTCAGGTAGACCTCGAACAGGTTGCCAGTAATTCCTTCTACTGTATCATCTATTGGGAGGACGTGGATCCTCTTTCCGTACTTCACATCAGGACATGGCTGAATGCTGAAGGAGATATTAGATTTAACACTTCTTTTCTTTTTGGAAGCTGCTATGGAAAGAATTTAAGACAAGTGTGTGCTTTTTTTTCCCCACCTGATGACATCACCCAGTCGGACCCTCAGATTGTTGCGGACCACCCTGTTCATGCGAACCTTTTCATCGGAACAGGTGTCGTCAGACAGCACGATGCACACAGTCTCCCGCCTCTTCTTTCCCTTCATCAGCACTGTGTCTCCACGGAAGAGCTGCAGCTCGTCCATCTTGGTCTTAAGAGACATTAAACAGTTATTTTGGGAATCTCAGTTTTATTACACATCAAGATTTAAGGTTCAGAATTTGTAGAAACATCAGCCATGCATTAAACCTTCTGAATGTCTACCTGAGAGAGAGAGACCACGCTATTGTCTTCATTGATGGATTCATCAACAATCAGTCTGTTGGGTCTGTTCTTCTGTTTCAGAATTGCAGTGGCTAGATCATCATTTTTGGATCTATGATGAGAAACAGATAAAACAAAGTTGTAGGTCACACAAAATACTTCTTATTGAGCACCTTCAAGGTCTCATGCAGGTCCTACAATAAACAAGCCACTGAAATTACCATTCACCTTGGAACCATGTCCATTATTGTTGTCTGTTGTGTGCATGTTTGTGTTATTTATTGTATTGTACTATTATATGTATTGTGATTTACTATGATGTGTTTTTAACCAACTTGTGAAGCCGAAGACAAATTTCCATATTGTGAACAATAAAGATTATTATCATTATTAGTAAGTAATTGTGCAATAGAAAAAAATGTGTATTGTATAGGAAACCATTGACGTCTCACGATTCCACAGCGAATGAATATTAGGTTTGGTAACTTCATTAAATCTGCCTTTAGTAAACCCAGCAGTCAAGGTGTTCTGTGAACACTGAAACTTCTCAGAGTTTCTGGTTTTGTTTCTCTGGTACGTCTACAGGGAATTGGAAAACACCCTTTCGTTAAATGGCCCTTGGAGGACGACTTTCTGTGTTCAGGGGGTCAATATGGTGAACTCCTTACCAACATAACTCAAAATGGATCATTAGTGGGATCATTTTAAACCCAAGATCAAACAGTGTCTGAAGAGAGATCAGGCATATTTACTACTCAGGCATGAGTAATTTTACTATTGATTGTTTTTTGTTTCGTATTGCTAGTTTTAAACTTTATTGTATTGTGTTTGTACTTTAATGTAAGGCCATCTAGGAATAAGAATAGTTAATTAGCTTGTCTTATGAGGCATTAGTAAATTCTAGTAACTTAATATAGTATGTGTATATGTCCCTACACTATTATTAATAATAGTAACTGTTAGAATAAATAAATATGTCGCTGTAACTGTAAGTGCAAACAGGTCGTTTACACAACTAGCCAGCCACAACGACTAAACGTTGCTAGTTACGGATAATACGTACAATCATGCGTTCATTCAATATGCCGTCAAAAACTAACCAGTAGTTAACGTTAAGGTTCAAATTGTTCAAGTTTCCAGAAAAGTCTTGGACGGGTTTTGTAGTTTCTCTTTCATGTTGTTAGCATGCTAACGCTAGCCTTTTAGCTAACTGACTGGCGAGCAAGCGAGCCCAGATGACACAGCAAAAGAATTAGAAAAAAAAAAAAACTTTGTTAGCTAGCTAGGTTCCTCCACAGAAAGACTATTCTATCGTGACTTTAAATGCATTAGCTGCCAACGTCAGCATGAGCTATTCAGTAATCAGATGGGAAAATGTGTAATTTCACGACTGTTTAGCTAACAGCGAAATAGCTCAAGTAAATTCTCGATCATGTAGAATGAATAGCCTAACCCCGTTAGCCTGCTAGCTTTGGTGCACTGAGTGGCTGTAGACAGCTCGCCATGAAGTTAGCCATCGGGATGACTAACGTTAGCGTTTGCTTTCGTGTAACCGTTAGCCTATTACCTCAGTATATGTCGTGTGCTGCTTAGATTTATATCTGTTTCATTTACATTTTAGTCAATACTGAAGACAGGCTATTAGCCGGCGGATAGGCCAACTTGTCGGTGTGATGGTGGATGGCTTTGGCCTTGACACCGTTGCTAAGCTAACGTTAGCATTCAAACACGACAGCGATGACTGCGCTTTGTCAAGTCGCTGTCACACACCTGGCTAGCCCAATAGCGTTAAATGACCAACGACAACCGAGGGAACAGTTTAACAACTGTCAACAATTCGTCGGGATTATACCCGACTGTCAGTTGATTTGCAGTGTTAGGTTATCCAACCAACGGACAAAAGTGCGGAGGCTGAAGTAACTGACCCCATTAGCTTTCCTGCTAGCAAACTCGGTAATATATTAGCAATCGAGCTAACTTTTATAAACTAACGTATTATGAGCTGACGTTGGCCATTTAAATGCCATTTACTGATAGCCATTGTTCAGAAATCCGCATTTTAAAAGGCTGAAGATATTTGTACTTACTCCCCTCCCGAGGCCATGGTCGTCCACCTGGATTACTATTAATAAATAAAGAAATTCTAGCTAAATGTTTAAGAGGCTTAACCGGTTCCCGTTACTCAACGTTCTCTGTGATTTCACACGAAAGACCAGCAGTTTCCGTGCTCTTCTTTACAATTATACCATGAGCTGGATGCATCCGTCATTTTGATTGGCTGGGGAGTGTCCATCAAATTCGGTAACCAATGAAATAATCGGGAGTCTGACGTCAAAGAGTATATTGTGAAAATTTGGCCACTTACAAATGAGTGGGACGTTCCTATTTTCATCAACTTTTCTCTTATTGGCTATTTAAGCCCGTCACTAAACTTGTGTCATCCAATTAACGTGTACCGCGTTGATATGGTAGACTCGGAAAACATGAATTCGGTCTTTTACTCTTGATAATAACAACATATGTGTAAAGAACAGTGCAAATTAATTTGAGCGTTTTATTTGTAGCGAAATCCATACACAAATCGGTATAAATAGGCCTTTTAGAGCAGAAACAGAGTTTATGGTGTGTATCTTCTAAAGTAGTATGTATTGTGCAGTATCTTATAAAGCGTAATCAATTAATATAGTAACAGTCTTGATTACTCTTGCCTGGCCAAAATACACATATCATTTCCTACAAGCCAGTTTAGACCCTCAATGACCAAGCAACTTTACAATATTTATCTTTCATCATTTCATGAATAAACCACCTGCCAGGTGTGCCACCCACACTGTGTTCATTCTCAGTCTCAAACACTGTAAGCCCTGTCAAGACGCTTTATTTTCTATCCCAGTAGATACATGTTTGTTGTGGGTATGGGTTTCAGTTCACAGGCTGGAGAAAGTTGATCCGGTTCAGTAAGTGATAGGGTATTCTTCTTTTGTCCCTCTCTAGGCTGACAAGGTAGGACCAAGTTCCTGTATTCTGTGGCGCAGTTCCGTGGAGTCCAACAAAGGGCCAGACTGGGGTTCCTGTAGGTACAGAGAAAGACTCCTGCAACACAGGAGGCATATACCAGTTAGACGGAGAGTAAATGCACTCTGCCTAAAGCAACAAGAGACTGATTAAACTACTAGGGGCTTACATTTTATTTTCTTTGAGAAATGTCCTGTTCAGGCCTAGTATCTTAAATAAGCACATATTTATATTGTGTCTAGATCCAACTGAGACAGTTTACATTTGAGTTTATCTGTGGGGAAAATGTGTCCTCTGTTGAAGAGGAAAAAAGCACCTTTGCACATGATCATCTTGACCCAACAGCCAGAGGAAATGATAGTAGTCCCTCTGTGATGCATCGCTCCAGGTGCAAGCTTACAGTTGAAATCATTTTCTCATTAATATATACAGTATGTATTTTATCAATCTGTACAGTAGAATGTAGTGAACCACCTAAATTATGGATTTCTCGTGGTTGGGCCACACCTGTCCAGTTCTAGATGTTAAAACTGGAGTGCAGGACTTTTACATATAAATGAACGTCCGCTACATTCAAGCCCTTGCAAAACGAGTTCACACAATGCTGATTAAGCCTGATCACCGGCAGGTAAGTCTCTCTGTATTTCACAGTATATCAGATTTTTTAAAACTGGTGTCTGTGCCACAGTGATGCGTTTTTTACATCAATCAGCAATGATTAGTTTGCCAAAGCTGAAGGGTCTGAAACTCGCGCATGTGTACGTCTAAAACGGTGGGTCTGCGGGGGCTCTCCAGCTCTGCAGGTTGTTCATATTGGCTGAAGGGGGAGCAACTGTAGTGACGGAGTAGGCTACAGCAACTAGGAGTATGGCGGAGCCCATGGTGGAAAAACCTAAGTAGCGTCCTAGAAAAGTTTCTGATGCTTCAGATAAAAAAGAAACTCTGCGTTCAGAGGAAGCATTACAGTCAAAAAAACAAAATTGATCAACATCAAGGTCAAACACGGATAACCATTGGTGCAGCTTTTCCTCGTTGGAGAGCACTAAAAGAGGAGAAGGGACTGAGGGCAGACACTTTTTTGTGTAGTTAACTACTGAAACTTGGCCACTGACGACACAGAGATACCACGTGATACCAACAGCGTTACACTATTGGCTCACAAGCCTCGTTAGAAACGGGAACCAAACATCAGACTTCTTACACAGAGATAAACAAAACATTCATTTTGGGCCTGTCAAAATGTTTTAAATTATTAATTCACAATCATAATCATTTTTTTTAGGAAAAGCCATACTTTGATTCCACACCTTTCTAAAAGCTCTGTGGATGTATTTTTTTTAAAATTTATTTGTCTACATAAAAATGTTATCAATAATACCTTTAATGTTTTGAATCTGAATTTGTAAAACTAAACTTGAATATATTAGGTGTCAATTAGTCGTAAGTATTGAATATTGCTATTTATTAACAAATGTTCAGAGAAGTTGTTGCTATTTTAGAAGTTACCTGGCTAACTGAGTAATCCTGCTTGGTGTAATACCCCCCACCTGGACTCTAGTTTCTGGAAGGCAGGTGTCTGACTGATGGACAGTGTATACAAAACCAAAGCTGACATTCCTGCACTTTCCCATGAACAGTGGGGTATTTTATTTTTTTGGTTTATGTATGACCTGTGAACTAGTGGGCACTTTTTACAATAAACTCAATTGAGTGGCATTTTTTGCTGGCATGTGACTTTTTTGTATTATAATTTGTTATAATTTCGTATCACATGTACATTGTCAATTTGATCATTTTTTTTACAAAGTAGTTTGAACTACTTTTTCTAAGTAGCATTAGTTAACCAAACTAGATTTCTCCCTAGAGCAGCTTTGCTGTAGTTCAACTTCTTCCACTGTGAAGTAATTGGTAGCTTGCAAAGCTATGCTTTCAAAGTAGCCTCCCCGACACTGGATGTCGCGTTACTGCTGTTGGACAGGTTGGTATTTGTAAAATATTTGGAGTAGGCTCTGTAGCTATTACATTTACTCTACCTAAATAATGGATTATTGTCTTGGAACTGTGGGAATTTCTCTGTATTTTCTTAACGTTATAAGCACGCGTCGACAGTGTTTGTGTAATTACTCTCACTGCCAGAAGGGGAGACAAAAGTTCCACACACCAGCTTTAAAGGTGTCTTTATATATTTGAGTTCATGTTACCTGGTGATCATATTTTTCCTGCATACCAACAACAACAGGGTGAAACAACAGTATGCAATTCTAAATGCTTCATCGTTTTGCTGTAATTTAAACTAATTTAAAATTGTCAACAGCAGCTTTAAAAACCCTGCCTGCGATCTCTAGAAATAGGCAAATCGTTTTTGTGAGGTTTGTCTTCCACAGTGGGTTTCTGAAGTGTGCATATAATGAATGAATATAATGAATGAATATAAGAATGACAGTGTCTTACTCTACTGAGGATTGTGTGGTGAAGCTCCAGGTCTTTTCCCAACAAGCTGCTGCCTCCCGTCTCCTGCCAAGCCTCCACAGCACTTCACCGCACCACAGCCCTGCACCCACACACTCTGAGACAGCACATACAACATGATGACATGTTCTAACAAAAAGAACCACATGGACCAAGTACAGATTCACTACAGCATGTCAGCTTCAAATCATAGTTCATAATGCCCAAGTATGGGCCTGAAGTGCATATGACTGACCTTAACTTGCCTCTGTATGCACAAGTTGCTGCAGTGACAGTGTAGTGGCAATAATCCTGTGTCAAAAATAGCTTCAAGCTCTGCTGTATGTGTCATTAAGTTACGGTGGTGGTGTGTATACCTGGGAATGCCTGCAGGCTGAGGTGGAGGTCTCTCAGTGCCTCTCTCAGTTGGTCTGTCTGGGTGAAGCTGATGCCCCTACCAGCTAGTGAAAGCCCCTTCAGCCTCTGGAGGACACACAGATCTGTTCCCTGCTTGCCAACCATATCCGCACTGGGGATCTGTGGTTGGCAACCTGTGATTGAACAATCAACAGAATGAAATGTACAAAGTAACAGCAGCTGTAGGGTGGCTAAAAAGGGCAAGTTCTTTTCAAAGCGTCAAGAAAAGTCAAAAAAGTACTCACCTGTCTTTTTAAAGCGCACCTTCACCAGCAGGTTGATACACCTGTAATGCAGAGTACAATCGTATGTGTTTGTTTATAATCACAAAAACCGATGACAGAAATAAAGCCAATTTCATCTAACAGACCTCGTGTAGTGAGTCACAGCTTGTTTCCAGTCCTTCAGGTGAGTGTGGCAGTGACCGTGGAGGAGGTAGGCAGCCCCAGCCCAGAGCAGCATCCCCACCCTATCTTCACCCTCCGCACACAGAGCCCTGGCCTCAGCCTCACACGTATCCTCTGTCTCTTCCAACACCACTCTCTCTGGCAGCAGCTCCAGTGTCGTGCCGATGACTTCATCGCACAGCGCCATGCAATCAGCGGACCGCCGGGCCATGAGCAAGGCAGCGCCAGCTTCCAGGTAGAGCTCGGGCAATCTGGGAAGGGGAGAGACCTCAGCATGCACCTGAGACGGAGACAGACAGCAAACAGATGTCAACTCTGGGACAAATACGTTATGACTTCTCACAAATGAGCTGCACAAAAATACAGTATATGCAAAGCTCATTGTTAAATTATCTTGCGTGTCTGTCAGTGTTTTCAGTCTTACTCCATGTTGATCTTCTGAGTGAAGAGTGGCCAGCAGGTCCAAATAATATTCCACACCCTCTGACACCCTGAAGAACCACCAACAACACCCATATTACAACACAGGGTAATATAATACATAATAATACAGTGTGCACTGTGTGTCTACTATTCTAATCTCCATCTAGGTTTTCTGTTTTTTTTAGAAGTGGTCAGGTGCCAGTAAAAGAGAGTCTGAGCTCCATGCTGGTCTTCTCACCTCCCATGGAGCACACACTTCAGGGCCAGACTGTGAAGGACAGAGAGGGCAGAGGGAACTGAGAGCAGGCAGCTCAGCGATTGGCTGCGGAGCAACAAGGACGGGGAGAGGAGATGAGTACCAGCCAGAGCTGGCTCTGTGGCAGACGGCAACATCAAAGTCTGTGGGACAAGAGAGGTTTCATGTTTCAGTGTGCAGGCCTACACTTACATGAATATGTGTCAGCTTCCCAAAAAAACCTTTGGGCTCACCTGCAAAGAGCTGTCCTACTACAACAAAGGCAGATTATATTTTTAACAATAAAAATATTTTATCTACAGCTAAAAGATAAATATTTAGACACATTTTACAGGCATCTCTTTGTCTGCCTTCCCTGTAAGTACCGTACATTTGTGTTACTCACAGAGTGCAGCAAACGAAGAGCTTGTATCTCAGCCTGTGCGTTGCCCAGCTGTCTGTAGATGAGCATGCTCTGGTACAGAGCACATACACACCGGGAGTCTGTCTCCAGTGCCTTCCTGTAACACTGCAATGCCATCTGAGGGCAGCTCTGGAGACAAATGCAAACACACACAGGCTCTCACTGCATGCAAACGCTCAAACCTGTAATGCATGTATGATACATGCTAATTGTCTGTTTGTATGTGTACACTCTGTCTGTGTGTGTACCATATGGGCGAGGCAGGAGCCTGAGAGGAGGTGTGTGTATGCTACTAGAGTCCTGGGAGCAGGCAGCGAGGAAGCTGTCTGAAGACCAGACAGCGCTTCAGAACTCTGACCCTTACTCAACCCCTCTGCACCTTAATGAACCATACAGAGCGTAGCAAAGCAAAGGATTAATTACTCAATACTACAAACAAAAGGAGTCTATTTATACATCACTGTCATGTCTCTTTGTGTTCAGAACTGCTCACCAATACCGGCTCTGGGAGCACGCACCTGCCATTTACCCACTTCTATTTTAATTCTATTTTATTTCTGACAATCAGCATTCAAATACATACCCCAACACATCAGTTTGGATTCAGATTATGTTTTTCCTGTACTACTACTGAGTTTATCTGCCCCTGTACTCTTTTGGTTGCACCCATGCAGAAATAGATTAGATCATATCAAGGTGAAACATGAAAGCACAGAGCAGAAATCAGAGACATTAACTCTTTGCTTAAGCTTCATACAATATTTTAGTCTGGTCACAACAAACTGTATCTGGTTCTTCAATATGCTTTAACAAGAAACATGAATGTTGCCAACCTTGGGCAATGAAAGTACAGATCTGCAATAATTCAATAAGCCTTCTTGGGTCCATCACCAGCAGTGGAATATCAGAGGACTTTCCTCTCGCTTCGCTCCTCCTGTCATCCCTAACTCCAGTAGATAGTGTCTCAGACAGGGAGAAGAGCTCATCCTGCATCACAGGAAAAAAATACAGTATAGTTTTACAGTATAGGTTGATTTTATAATACTGTGATATATGGATATGACAACAACAGATACAAGCTCAAGCCTGTACTATTCCACACAGTTGGGGACTGGAAACTGTAGTGTGCTGGCAAATACAAATTTAATGTTTTGCTGCCAGATGGGAAAAGAGATGTTGGGGGAAACTGCACTCGAATTGTTCTGAAAAAAGTTTGCATTTATTCATGTTTTTCTTCAAACAAACAAAAAACAAAAATATTTAATTTATCTGTTGGCTTAAGTATAAATCTAACACTTGATAGTAGTTGGTATGAGGCATTTGTCTAGAATTACTACCCCGCGGTTGTATGCCTCCGCCAACCAGGCAATTTGCAGTTTACATTCAGATCTGTCCAGACTCATTTAATATATGTAGTGAAAGACTTTGAAGGAATTTAATAAAAGGTATTAAGTGTATTTTTTGGCAAAATGGAAGTTATCACTATATTGACATGTGACACATGATTCCAGGGAGAAACATGCTGTCTTCAGACTATTTTTGCAGAGGAGTACAGAGGACTGATAGAGAGCTTGTGGTGGACTACCAGAGGAACAGGAGGCCCCCTGTCCTGGTTGTCATCCAGGGAGAGGAAGTGAAGAGGGTGGACTCATACAAGTTAAAAATTATAATTAGCATATGAATTCTTGCGTTATGGCTAAAAACGTGTTTTGTGAAGTGACCTTTGACCTTGTCACCTGCCTGGAGGCCGCCATGGAGGCATAAAAAGGGCCCTGAGATAAGGAGGAAGGAGACAACATGGCCTGATCACGAGTATAACAGCTTTTGAATTTACAAATATATATGGCACATGTTCATATCACATAACCTTCTGGTTGGTTACATCACAAACAAACCACGGTGGAGTTCACTTGGAAGCGAACTGAGACCCATCGCTTTAGGAGGACTCAGTCCAGTTGTTTGATCCACACCAGAAGCTAAATGACAGTCATCCCTTCAGCCTAAACAAACTGGACTGAATGGATAAATGTAACAGAGTTCCTTTAAACCACACCAGACAAGCAAGGTGGGAACACAGCTTACAAACAGGGTCTTACCTGAAATCCCTGTATAGTTTTCAGCTGACAGGTGGCCAGCCATACTGCCCACTGCAGACAAAGAAGGTTCAGTACACAGGAATTCAAAGCTGTGTTTCCCACTGATTTGAGAACAGTTCTCCAAAACACAGGAGAGTCAGAAGCACCAGGATCACCTCCTGTCACCTGTAGAACTGTGGGGAACAAGAGCAGGCTGTAAAAGTCAGAGTTGACCAATCCTTTGAACTAACATGAAACTGGATGCATGGCATTCGTTCCTGTGCCATCTACATCTATGGTTTTGTCCTAACTTCACAGCGTAGGCCTACCTCTCTCTGTGGCTTGTGTGAGGAGCAGCTCAGCTTCTGAGAACTGAGACTGAGCAGCAGCACACACACAGGCATTGTACACCACTGACAGCTCCAACTGTGTGTGATCCGCAAGAGGAGGGACACCTGCAGGAGAGGGACATGGGGAAGGGAAAGGAAGAAGATAAAGGTAAGAGTTGAGCTCTCCACTGTAATAAATTAAGTCTTTGTATTATGAAGGAGATGGAGCACCTTGGATTTTCCTGAAAAGTTTGTGAAACTCAGCAGAACACGACCTCAGATGGGTCTGGACCTGGTCTCGGCTCAAGGCATCTCCTCCTCCTCCTTCTTGCTGCTGAAACAATGAAGTAAATAAGTGAAATATGGTTCCATGGCTTTTTACTCCACAACATTTATTACATATAGTTACAAGTAACTTCTCAAAAAAGATTTTGCATACAAAACATATTTTAAAATGTGATGCATACAGATTACACTGCCCAATAGTATATAAATTAGTTAAAATCAGCTCTGCCTTGACCAGCTACAACATTAAAATGCTGCTTACATGATAATGCATCTGTAATTATAATCCAATAATTAGATAAATACTTTATTTATCCCAGGGGGAAATTAACATGTCACAGCAGCAGTACACGAGCAAACCACACCGAACAAAGAATAGTGCAAAAAAACAAATATCAAAACACAAGTCTTAACATTAGAGTTAAAAGTAAAAGTAAGAAGTCCTTTAAACGTGTGCATACATACAGTGTGCAAGTTGCTATAAGGTGTGCGAAATGGATGTAATTATATGTTATAAGTTAAAAGGATGTACTGCACTTTGTCAGAAGTTAATAATATGATAATATAATAATTATGAAGAGGAGCTGTCCTGCATAATGACTTTGCTATCAATGCTTTTGATGTAAGTACATATTTCTGTCAATACTTCTGTATTTAAGTAAGTAACGTTAAATGCAGGATTTTTTTTATAGTGTGGCATTGCCATATTTACTTCAGTAACATTAAAAGACATGAATGCTTCTTCCACATTTGGTAATAATACAACAACATTATTTGCTGTCTTGCTAAAACAACTTGTAATACATATTGTTACTGTTGTATTGTCAACACTGGAAGACAGTCAGCGTTTATGGAGATTTCACAAAAACAGCTTTATTCTGCAGTAAGTCATTAGATACAAGAAGTATAAATGTAACGTTAGCCAGTATAACACTATGGTTTTTTGCTCTCTTTAATCTCCTCTCAGGCATAAACAGATTTAAATAACGTTAAATTCACGTTATAACACGTACTAATGTTGTAGAAGCTAACGTTAAGCGCTGAAAAGACGTGCTAACTTTATGCTAACTACCTACCTTCCACTTGTTTACCAGCTCGTTGTTCTCTTGTATCCATCTATCTAATAGAGAAAGTGTTTGATACGCTTTATTAGACATTACATCGCTGTTTTGAGAAGAAGTTACTGGTATTTAGTTTGAACTTTCCCTCTATGGGGAGCTAACACCGGAAGTAAACATCAGCTGCTGCCGCTGCTGCAGGGCTGTGCTGCCCCCTGTGGACAAACCAGGAAACGACACCTGCAGTCTGCCGGCTGTCCAGCAGGTGGTGCTGTGACAGAGCCAAGTCCAGATTTGTTCTGGAAACTTCAATGTGAGGGTTTTTTCACAGCCATCAAACTGTGAAGTGCTACTGCTGTTTGTTCTTGGTCATTAGCTTTATAACCCTCCAGATAAACATGCAGACACTCACAACCTTAATGTATCCATTATTCAGTCTGGCTGTCCTCTCCTTCCAAAAGTCTGCATTGGCCACAGTGGCATGCTACCACAATCACATGCACATACACACACACACACACACACACACACACACACACACACACACACACACACACACTCACATACAGGTCTAAAGCAAGTAAACACAATCCAAGGCCTTAATTGTATTTCAGCTGAGTCATCCTTGAGAGTGCCAGAACAGCCATTTTTCTAGTTGTCCCTCCCAAGGTGACTCCCTCTTTTCTCACCCAGTTCCTCCCCTCTCCTCTCCTCTCATCCCTCTTTCTGTGTGTCTCTGTCATCCCTGTGCATCATCTCGTTCCCTGTTGTCTGCAACTTCCATTGTCTGCCTTCATCACAACCTCCTGGCTCCTCTTTTCTTTCATTGTCTCAAATCACAGAAAGCCCTAAATATACCACTGTGGAAAAAAACAAGGGAAGCTCCTGATATCTCCACAATATAACACTCGCATAGGCATGCACACACATACCCAAAAGAAATCTTTCATTCTGATTCCCCCATGTCTTTTTGTCCCCTGGGGTGAGTTTCACTGTTTTGTGACATTTTCCTCTGCATCGATCCTGCCATTTTCCATCCTTCTCTGTCTAACTGTCTCCCCTCTCTCCATCCATCCCTTCAAGGACAAGGGCATTACATGGCAAGAGCCTCCCACCTCCTTTTCTGCTGTCCCTCTCTCAATGTCATTCACATGGCAAGACTTCAAACCTTCATTAAAAGATTTGTATAAAACTGCTACTGCAACGAATCCACCCATGGCGGCACTGAAGTTGTGTTCTTTTTGAGAAACCAGCAACAGCCTAAATTTGCCAGTTCTGCTGCTTGACAGTTTATCTCCTCTTTATTCCTGCTGTTTGTGGCAGGGGACCATTCATCATTCGGAGATCTCACATTCTGTCTCAAATCTCAATTTGGCCGACAAGATAGCAATAGTTGCAGGTGAATTGCATCCACCCATTGCAACCCCAGATGTGGCCACGTTTGTGATATTCCTCCAGCAGCAACACGGAATGAAAAAATATGAGTCTCTTTTTTTCTGTAGACATCAGCTGCTGGTTCAAATAACACGCTATTGAGGAACATGAGCTATATTGAACATGATATCCTCATAACATCACAACTGAATTCTGCCCACTCTGCTCCATTATCCTCATTTATAAAACATGGAGCAAGTGGAGGGAGGGGGGAGTGATACATGTTATTTCTGTCCTGCATGCCCCTCTGCCCCTGCCCCGAACATGTGAGATGTGGTGCAAAAAACACACTGTCTGTTTCACAAACAGCACCAACATGCCTTGTAGCACATTTGTGAAAACAGATGATCAAACTATAATACTATATACTTTGAAAATAAGATTTAATGACCTTAAACAGACATGACACAATTCCTGGAGTTCAGGCTTAGGTGCTTGAGTGTCACAGAGTCCCCTGGGTGTCATTGGACTGACAACACATATGTTCACAGGGACGAAGAATGGCTGATACAGAGAAAGGAGTGTGTGCTGATCCGTCTATTCTTCAGCATACATCTCAGGGGAGAGGCATATTCACAGTTCTCCCTTAAGATATGCAGAGTAAACTCACTCACCCTCAGTTTGAGTGATCAATAGATGCTGTGCGTGCTCTTCAGAACTGGTCCTCCTCTTCTTCGAGCAGACATCCCTTTAGATCAGCAGAGACGGCTCAGTTTGTCTTTGTGTGAGTGCTGTATCATCGCAGCTCAGTGTGTAGCCTGATGTGCCGGCACTATAAAGTCACTGTTTATGCTGCTGCTGCTGTTTTTTGGGGGGTTTTTTTTGTTTTTATGTCACATGCCTCACTTGGACCTGCAACCACATCTGCACATCTGGAGATTTTTTTTTTACTCTTTGGCAACAAAAAGAAGCAGAAACTAAGAGATGAAAAGTTTGAAGTATAAGAGGAAAGACAGATCTTTTTGTGTGTGTATGTAGTAAAAGAGGGAGAGAGAGAGAGAGAGAGAGAGAGAGTCTGTCAATGGCCCAGCAGTTGAGTTGAGTCCCAGGGGGGTTGGCATGGATCTGCAAACTCACACTGCAGCAGTACAGCTACAGAGCATCAGCAGAACACACTGCACACTCACACTATCACTTCACATGCACTTTAGCCACAGCACAACCCAAAATATAAATATGTCCTCTTTTTTTTAAAAAAACCTTGCAAAATTAATAATGTATCAGGGCTGTTTAGAAAGAGACATAATAAGTGACAGTTGCAAACAGGCGTAAAATTACTCACGTCCTAATCATTTCACACACACAGGCTTTATTTTCAAAGGTGTGTGTTTTAATGCACAAAACACCTTAAGATAGAAACTGGAAAGTGATGCTTGAAAAACATTTTACATGCTATAAAAGTAATATTTAGTTGTGTTGCTTCATTAAAAAACACCTCATTGACACCTCCAGTAAAAATACAAATCATCAACAAGGTGCTACACTGATTAGAGTGAATATGTTCCTGCGCAGGCATTAGTTTTCTGAGGAGAAGATATCTCTTTAAAAAGAGTGTGTCCTGGTGCTGACTCGTGAGTTTTCCCTCCCTCCTATATAAACCCAGCGCTCACCCTCCTGCTGCATCAGTTCTCCACCGGACCGGCCACCATGAGTTTCTCGGTAGAGCACCACCTCTTCGGCCCGTCTCCGGCCTCGTACCGCAAGGCTCGGCCTGCCTCCGTGTCCTCCAGCGGCTTTCACTCCCAGCGCCGCCGCCTCACCTACAGCCAGCCGTCCTCCGTCGACAGCCTGGACACCTTCAACGGCGACATGACGCGGAGGAGCGAGAAGGAGATCCTGCAGACTCTGAACGACCGGTTCGCCGGCTACATCGACAAGGTGCGGAACCTGGAGATGCACAACCGCAACTTGGAGGCTGAAGCGGCAGCTCTGCGGCAGAACCAGGCCGGGCGCGCCTCTGTTGGGGAGCACTACGAGCGAGAGCTGGGCGACCTGAGGGGTCTCCTGCAGCAGCTGACCGGGGAGAAGGCCCGCGCGGCTCTGGAGCACGAGCACCTGGAGGAGGACATCCAGCACCTGCGGGCCAGGCTCGAGGATGAAGCGCGAAACCGGGAAGAGTTGGAGGCTGCCGGGCGCGCCATGAAAAAGTACGTGGAGGAGTGCCGGCTGGCGCGGCTGGAGCTGGACAAGAAGCTCCGCGCCCTGGAGGAGGAGGACGCTTTTCTGAAGAGGAACCACGAGGAAGAAGTGGCGGAGCTCCTCGCGCAGATTCAGGGTGCTCAGGTGAGCTTCGACATGCGAGACACGCTCAAGGCGGACGTCACCGGCGCGCTGCGAGAGATCCGCGCACAGCTGGACAGCCACGCATCCAAGAGCTCAACGCACGCTGAGGAATGGTTCAAAGGTGAGTTTGGGTCGAAAAGGCGAAGCTTTAAAAATGTTTTAGTTTTTAAATCACAGAGAAACTCCCGCGTGCGCTTTTCAGTGTGCAACTTAGTGTTTGTTCTCTGTCCATGGTGCTGAAATCTAAAGTCACATCCCTGAGGTTTACATTAATGTTTAGATTGGGCTGTAAATGTTTGCAGATCACCAGAACCTTAATAACTTTAACAAAATAGACTGATGAAGTTTAATAGGATGTTTATTACCAGTTACAGAGTTAAGTTAAGGCAGATAACCTAAACAAGAAAGGGGGAAAGATCCAGATTGAAGTAATATGACCTCCAGTTTAGACGGTGCGCCTTTCTGTGGGTGCATCGCTGCCGCAGAATGATCATTTTTACTTAAAGCGCGCACTGCAGGAGTGAGATGGCACACTGAGAGAGAGACGATGACTAATTTGCACCCTCACTGGGTGTAACAGTGGGTGTGTTCTTGCTTGCGCCCCATGTGCGCTGTGTGCGTCTCGTACCCTGAACCTGAACCTCCACAAATAGCACAGCCGTTTCAAGGTCAAGACAGATAATGCTTCATCACTCCCTCTGATGTCGTGATTGGAGTTAACCAAGGACGTGGAAGCAAGATATAGGCTACATGTAGATGTGATAGACTTACTGAGGCATCATGTTGTCACAGCCCCAATTATACTTCAAGAAGATGCACACAGAGCTGCTGACCTTTGTGGTGCAAATGCACAATTGACAACTTTAAAGGCCAGGGAGGGCTTTATCTGCATGTCACAAAACTTAATGATGTATAGATTGACCCTTGCTGTGCATCTACATGCTGACTTGATATAACCAGTGAAAGGTGCAAACAGAATGACCTTCCCTGCGTGGTGTCCAGCTGACGGCAGCAGTGTGGCTCATTCACACTTGGAAGAGGGAGGGAGCTGAGTCAGACAACTGACTGACAGACGGACACTGTCAAGGTTACTCAGGCTCCCAGTGGTGAGTGTCTGCTCCCTGAGGCCTTGTGGAGAGAGGATAGGTCAGATGCCTCAGGAGAGGAAACAACAATGCTTGCCTATGGGCTGAATTTCTCTGTACTTACACGCAGGTCACGTCAGACTGTTTTGGGACACAGGCCGGTCAATGGCATGATTTCTAAATCAATCTTTTGTTTGTCATTTCTGCAGTGCGCATGGAGCGTCTGTCTGATGCCGCTAGGTCTAACCAGGATGCAATTCGTGGGACCCAGGAAGAGATCGCAGAGTACCGCCGTCAGCTCCAGAGCCGCACTATCGAGCTGGAGACCCTTCGAGGAACCAAGGATTCACTGGAGAGGCAGCGCATGGAGAGTGAAGACAGACACCACGATGACCTCAACTCACTACAGGCAGGAAATTAACACAAACATTCCACTTATTTACACTACATTCGTTGTACATATCCTTTCATACCACCGGCGTGATTAATTTGACCTGTGAGGCTGTGTGTTGTCGTTTTGCAGGAGACCATCAATCAGCTGGACAATGAGCTGAAAACCACCAAATGGGAGATGGCCAGCCAGCTGAAAGACTACCAGGAGCTGCTGAACGTGAAGATGGCGCTAGATATTGAGATTGCTGCTTACAGGTCGGTCAGGGTTCAAAACCGCACATACTTGAATTGATTTTTTAGCTTCTTAATGTCAAAAGTTATTGAGATTTTCACTGATGGTGTGTCTTTGTCTTTAAAACAGGAAATTACTGGAGGGAGAGGAGAATCGCTTCGTGTCTGGAGGAAGCCCGTACTCTTACCTGGAAGGCAGGATCTCCGCCCACTTCAAAGTGAAGGGAGAAGAGATCTCAGATACCGTCATTGTGGAGGAACAGACAGATGAGACCCAGGTGACAGAGGTGACAGAGGAGGCAGATGAGGAGGAAGAGGAGGGCAAGAAAGAAGAAGAAGAAGAGGCAGGTGAGGAAGAAGAGGAGGGCGAGGAAACCAAAGAAGAGGAGGGAGAAGGCGCGGAAGGAGAAGATAAGGAGGAGGAAGGAGAGGGAGAGGAAGAGAAGGAGGAAGAAAAGGGAGAAGAGGAGAAAGATGAGGAAGGGGAAGAGAAGGGAGAGGAAGAGGAGGCAGGTGAGGAGGAAGAGAAGTCTAAATCTCCAGAAAAGGCCGCATCCCCTCCTTCTAAATCCCCTCAGCCTAAATCTCCTGCTGTCAAATCACCAGAATCTAAATCACCAGAATCTAAATCACCAGAGTCTAAATCACCAGCAGCCAAATCCCCAATGCCCAAATCACCTGCAAAGTCGCCTGCAGTCAAATCCCCTGCAGGAGACGAGTCAAAGTCACCCGCACCAAAGTCACCTGTGTCAAAATCCCCACCCAGCAAATCCCCCGAGTCTAAATCTCCTCCTACCAAGACCCCCGAACCAAAGTCTCCAGAAAAAGAGAAGGCCAAGCCTGTCGCTGCCAAAGACACCCCTAAAGAGGAGAAGAAAGAGGAGAAGCCCCAGCCTGTCAAGGAGGAAAAGAAGGAGAAAGAGCAACCTGTGAAGGAGGAGAAGAAGCAAGAGCCCAAAGAGAAAGAGCCAGAGAAGGCAGACAAACCTGACACGAAGAAGGAGAGCAAAGCAGATGACACTTCGAAACCTGCTGCTCCCAGCAAGCCCGCAGAGGACAAACCTGCTCCCAAGCCTGAGCCTAAAGAGAGCGCTCCCCCCGCCAAGGAGGAGAAACCCTCTGCTCCCAAACCAGAGAAGGCCGAGCCTGAGGCAAAGCCTGCCCCTAAAGCAGAGCCAGAGAAGACAGAGGGCAAGAAGGAGGAGAAGAAGCCCGAGGAGAAGCCCGCACCTAAAGCCGAACCCGAGAAAACAGAGAGCAAGAAAGAGGAGAAGAAGCCCGAGGAGAAAAAGGAGACCAGTAAAGAAGAGAGCAAGGAAGGAGGGAAGGCTGACAAAGCGGAGAAATCTTCTGGCACCGAGTCAAAAGAGAGCAAGGAGGAGAAGGCCAAGAAGTGAGACTGATGAGCTGCGTTTCAGGGCATGAGGAGAGGAGGTGGAGATGCCAAAGAACTATGAGAGAGTAAAGAGCAGGAGAAAGAAAGGGGCTGGATGTACCCAGCTGTCCAAAAGAAAAGCAGGTGATGGTATGTAAGCAATAGTGTTTTCTGTAGCAAATAATCCCTTGCTCCCTAAGTATGGCCATTATGCCCCGATGCTTCTGATGTATGACTGTAGTGAATGCAGAATGCTCTAAACTCTTTATCTGAATGTGACAACTGCCCTTAATAAATAACAAGTGCATTTAAACTGAATCCCGCTGACGGGGACCGCAGGGGCGTGCTGAGCCTACACAAGCCTTCAAGGGCAGAGATGTCAAAACAATGTCAAGCTAAAGATTGTGACAGATATCGAATATAAAAATGTATATTTAAGCAGATACAAATGTCTATTATATTTACAAATACACAAGTAAGAAAGACTTGAATTTTGCTTGTTGTGCACCTTAAATGCAGCTTCTCCTGACAGGTGAACTGCAGCGTCTCACTCTTCTGGTCTGCAACGCTAGGACAACCATGACTGTGCTATGTATAAAACTGCTGAGAATATGCAATATGAAACAGATCAATAAAGAATGAAAAAAAATCAAACACAAAGATGGCTTCTGGGTGGTTTTCTTCAGCTGTTTACACTGCAAAAACAATCAATAGCACATTGACCTCAAGTGAAGGCTTATGAAGGAGAAGTGTCAGGAGTGATCATACGAGGTGTGAGGCCGAAAAGGTAAAAGCGCTGCCAGTGTCTGCACTGCATTGCGGCTAAGGAGAGGGGGAGCTGTACCCACCCAAAGCAGCCAGCGCACCCATCCTCACGTCCCGGAGACCACACTCATGTATAAATCAGGAGCAGAGCCGCTCGCTCGCACACAACACACCTCAATTTCCCTCTTATTTCCCAGCTCTGCCTCGCTGCAAAAAGCAAAGTTCACACACTGAAGCAGTGATTTTATAATCCTTTCACCCCTCCCACATTTATCTCATTATTAGTCATTCACAATTACCATAATTATTAGTCATGCTATAGGTGGAGTCTCATGAGCAGGCTTAAGATGAATACAGCACAGGCCTTCATTTTGGAAACCATACAACACTAATGAGGAAATACAAATCCTCCCTGTCATGACTTGCAGTAGTATTCAAGCTATTCATAGATTTCTACAATGTTTGATAGAAAAGGTGCAGCTAAATTTTTAATAGGCTTTACCGATGTGTGCAGCAGCTGCTGAGAAAAGTCCATTTTACCAATCCATGTCTATTAGAGGCAGCTAACAGTTCAATTGAAGCCACTGAGAAACCTGTTTTTTTTGATACATTACTGACATTGGAAACAGTTTGGCCGACATCGGAGGGATTTCTCTCCTGGCATGATTTCAGTGTTCCCTTCA
>NTHP01000234.1:689766-736471 GCA_003416845.1 Oplegnathus fasciatus
AAAAAAAAAAAAGGAACAAGCGAGTCAGTTAGAGCCTGAAAAATCTGGACACAAATAGAGCCTGTACAACAACAGAGCTGCTGGAACATTAGTGATCAATATTGAAAAATGCTTCATACTCGAAGGTTGTCATCAGTGCGTCCACTGCGCTCCCCCTTCCAGCTGAGAGAGAGGGAGAAAAGAGGAGAGATTTCTGGGTAACGTGGACTCAGCACCACAGCGGCCTGGAGACGAGCTGCGGAAGAAAAAGAGATCTATGAAAAACGCGTAAAAATCAAGTTATTGATATTTGCGATTTCCATCATCAGTTATAGTATTTACCTGTGCCCCTCTCCACCACACCCATAAAGTACAGATCAGTCTCCTTTGCCAGCCCAGCATCAGTCACATGACGTGTATATGGCAGATCCTACCAAGAAAGAGAAATATCACAGTGAGACGTGTGCTGCGTGAAGTGTATTTTTTAGAACAGGCAATTTCAAATATCTGTACATGTGTGTTTGTGCGTGTGTACCATGTACTCCTCGTGGGTGATGGTGGTCCAGCGAGCTAAACGGGAGATGATCTTGGCAGGGAAGAGGTGCTGACACTCACTGGAGACCGGGATGATGCTGTGCTCTGAGGATACGAGCACATACAATCTCAGTCAAAATGTCCTATTTCTTCTTTAGGGGCATTGAATGTGTGGCCGTTAACATACGAACGTACCTAAAGAGGTAAACTGTTTGTGCAAAGCCAAGCGGGACTGGACTCGTCCCCTCAGCAGTTTCATGGTGCTCTCCATTTGGCTGGCACTCAGAGAACTGCCCACACGCACACACTGGAAAAACAAGAGCGTATACCACCATGATAAGGCTGTAACACACAGACACTGTGCTCAACTGGGTTAATACTTGATTTCAACACACACCTCTGAGGCATTGCTGGGAAAATTCAGTCCTCCGAGAGTCTGAACCCACATGTAGGGATGGCCCAGCTCCTCCACATAATCAGCAAAGCAAACAATCCTAAAAGGAAATTACGGGTTAATTCTGCTGAATTTTGTTTGCTTCATTATACATCTTATTTACTTTAATTATGTGACACCCTCACCCGACTTTATCAAACTGGTAGCGATTAGCTGGATTGGGTGTTTCTCGTCCCTGGTCACTGGTGTAGAGGCAGCAGAGTAGAGTGTCTGATTTCAGCAGATCCCTGAAAAAGAAGACATCATTAGACTTTCGTTTCAGGGACACAGAGGGAGACGAATGACGAATTAAGTCCACACACACCCCGCGCTGATGGCTGAGTTGAGGTCTGTGGAGGTGGAGACCTTGGTCTTGACTGTCATAATGTTCAGATTCATCAGGTAGTAGAAGTAGAGATGGAGGATGCTGCCATCTGTGGAGACATGATGGATAACACACGGTGATGAACTAATCCATTACAAGCTTAATTCAATACCTCCCCTCTTCTCATTAATCCTCCCAGTGAACGTCCCCCTGGGTTTACTTCAGACTGCAGCGCATTAGAGAGCAATAACGGGGTGTGGTCACGACGGCACCTAGCAGCACCCAGGGGACACATACTATGCTGATGGTCATCTCTCACACTCCGCTCTCTGCCGCCACAGCAAACTCAGTGACACTCTGTCACTCAGACACCGACACTGCCCACTTTTTTGCCTTTACTGCAGTAAACTGACTGCTGCAGCTGGCAGCAGTGAAGATAAGTGGGGAGAGGGCAGGCACTAGAAATAAAAGCAGAAGTTAGAGAGAGGCTGGTGATGAGAAAATATGCTTACAGCATGTGGTGGGTGCTGCAGACCCACGCTGCTGCAAGCGTCTCTCTCGCCTCTCTCCCTCCTCCCCCTTTAGGTAGAGTTACGCCTGCAATGCAGATCTCCATATAATCTGTCACTATTCCTTTCATTGCCAGCAGAGGGAACACGAGGGTCAAGTGGTGTCATGACATCATAGCAGAGTGGGTCACACTTCTCTTTCTTTCTCATACTATCTGGTAGGTATCGAGTTACCACAATACTCAGTATAACTATGGTTACATTACAGGGAATGTAGCAGATGACTTGTAAATACTTGGGCTTGAACATGCTGTGGGAAGACAGGGGATGTGTCTGCCTGCACAAAATGCACAGGCCTATTTGGTGCAGACACTAAAATTTTTATGAAGAATGTAGAATGAGTTACCTTTACACTTAAGGTCTAAGCAGAGGGACAGCGGGTGCCTTTTCAGCATCTCCCGTCTTTTGTCATCCAGCTGGCCGCCTGTGGTTGGCCTTCTCCTCTTCTGTCAAACAGTCAGTAAAAAGCAATGGAAACAAGAGATGAAAAGAAAGAAAGCAAAACAAAGTGCATGTTTGACATTGTGGCATATCAAATAAAAAACAATTTGCATCAAATTCCAGCTGCTTACAGGAGAAACATGATAGTGGCTTAACATCGCTAATGTAGCATTTCAGCCCTCTACTGTTACAGATAAGAGAAGGAGGCGGCAGTTCAAAGGAAGGGCTAGAAGTAGTAGAAACTGACAAAGAAGAGGGTGTTTCAGGTGAGCTGTCATTTGCAGATAGTAAAAGGCCAAACAGAGGTTGCAACAAAATACAAAAAATGTGTTCCCAAATCAGTGATTTAGAAAATACATATTTACTTCACATCTAAAGAAACATCCTGACAGACAGTCTGACAACAAAAACGAGCACTGGTTTGGTGCTGAGCGTGCACGCCCGAGGTGTGCTCAGGTTACAGTCACCTAGCCATTCTTGGTAAATATTTCCCAGAATCCCCCAGCTGGCACTCGTCCCGGCGCAGGAAGCGATCAATAGCTGCCGCTTCCCCACCCCATCAGACCACAATGCGTGACAGCTAGGGCTTCAGGGACAGTTTGTGTGTCCGTTGCAGACACGGGTATATTAAGAAATCGTTGAACTCACTGACCTGAGGGTGTTAGAGTGTGTGTGTGTGTGTGTGTGTGTGTCAGAGTGTGTGTTACGAGTAAAGCCAGGCCTGAGACTCACCGTTTTCTCTTGCTCCTCCTCTGCATCTGAATCACTCTCATCATCTGGATGAAACCAGAACACATAATTTTATGTTATTTTTTCTTGGGGATGCATCTCTCACAAATATAACATCTTGAAATATTAAGCGACACAGGGTATAACAGAAAAATTAACTGTTTGTGTGCAATGTGCACAAGCTGTATGTGGTAGGCATGTATAGTAGTGTTTGTACCCTGGGAGTCTTCTGGAGGTTTGGACAGGGCTTTGGCCTCATCCACATCACCACTGATTGAGACAGTCAGGTTCTTGTCTGAAATGGAAAAAAAAATCAGTGACAATCAGGGCTTGCATCCCACAAAGAAAAACCACAATTTTGTGTTGAAACATAAGATATTCTCTAATGACAACTCACCACAGGCCTGGCCATAGGCATTGGCTTGAACAAACAGGACATAGAGAGGTGGAGGCAGGTGGCGGGCAACCTCTGTCTGTTTCTGAGTCTGTTCAAAAGGCATGGAGAGGTACTGCTGCACTGGGAGAGAAGCCTGTGAAAGAAGAGAGAGCACTCGGTCACAGGATCCATACATGGTGTCCACTGGTGGTACAGCAGTTCAGACCTTCACCTCAATGAAGAAAAAAGATTAATGGGACTCCACAGAACACTTTAAAAATAAATAAGCAAATAAATTAAAAATTCAATGTCATACATAATAAATGAACAAGGCACTTTCAAAACACTTTGCAAAATCAATGCTCCGAGCTGCTGAGACTGGAACTAGAGAGATAGCGTGGTCCTATCAAAGCTCAAAAACCTTTATAATATGGCACCCAGACAGTTGTTATACCTGCATGATGGCATTGAGTCCTGGCTGCAAGCTTGTCAGATGTTCTTTCTTCACCTCAATGCTCTTCTGAATCTTCTCCTTTGTGGCCTGTGACTCCTTGTATTTTTCTGCCAACCTGTTTTCAAGCACAAACCTTTAACAGCTGCTTTGTGCTCCACAAAAACCAAGACTGTTTTTCGACCACAGCATGCTACTAATGCACTGTGCCGTGTGCAAATCTGCATACCTCTTCCTCTGTTCAAGCTCCCAGTCTAGACGTGCCAGTGTGAGTTGGTGGGGATCATTTTTTGTGAGGTGAGGCCTGGAAATGTCCTGCGGCGCCTCCTGGTAAAACTCATCCTCAGACACCAAGTCTATTTCCTCATGCTTAGACCTGAGACAGGGAAAGTTAAATGGTAAATAAAATGACATGTTGACTAAGCATTTTGAGCTGCATTTTGTGAATGACAGGTGCTATATAAATAAGACTTATTATTATTATTATTTTTGTTATTATTATTATTACTACCACCACTGTGAAAGCATGCATTTCTTAAAATGTTTACATGGACAATCAACAGTGGAAGTAACAAGTCATATTTACAAGCTTTACTCCAAATGAGCAACTTTTTATATAACTACACATTTTGAGGTGAGTAATTATTTTTCGCTTAAGTACATACTGACTATTTATAAATCTAGCGTACAGAAAGAAAGGGGGTGTCTTTATTTCTAGGGCTTGATGCGATTTTGCAATCTTTCTTAAATTAAAGCATTACATAAATTTAACAGTTCTTCTTGTATATAATGATGGATAACTTAAGTAGGTTTTCATGTGTAGTGATATTTCTTGGTCTCAAGTGCATTCAAAGTAAAAGCTGTTCTAGCTGAATGAGATACTTTGTACTAACTTGAACTCCAGACACTTGCTGATCTCCTTCTGAAGATGCATAACTTCATACAGCAGGTTCTGTAACTGAAGGTGCAGCACATCCACTCTCTGCTTTGCCTGAAGGAAAAAAACCACAGTGGTTAAGGCTGGTTTGCAAACACAACCCAGGTAACCCTGGGAATGAATACACGCCAAACAATATGCCAGGAGTCAGAACCAGGATTCAATAAGAACAAGGATCGATAAGCAGGATCCCAAACTGGATCAATAAATTCTAAACGAAAACAAACCCGAGGGTGTGTAAGCCTCCTTTGCTGACAGTGGGAGCTACTGCAGTTAGGTGTTATAAGTAGAAACAAGTGCATGGTGTTCGACTTGCCTTCCCTGATCAGCACAAAAGGGAGTTGGGGCAGCACTTCTTTCAGCAAATGAATGGAATAGAGTGAACTTGACCTAAGCTGGTAATTCTTTTAATATCTCACAAATGTTGGACAGCACATGAGAGTTATGTGGGAGTTACCTCGTGTGTCTGGTCTCTGCCTTTCTTTAGACGCATATGAGCCAAACGATTGAGTTTTTTCAGGTTCATGAAGTGGATGCAGCTCTGCATACGTTTCTGCTCGACCTCGGCACACTGAGAACAGACACAGCTAGTTAGACTTCATTATTATTGGTGAAGACACAGAATCAGCTTTGTCTGGGATCATATATACAATGTTGTTTTGTATTAGATTAACCAATACCATAAACTGCATGTATAAAGTTTCTGCTGTGGGGGAATGTACTTGTTCCACAGCGACAAACCAGCACATCACCTTGATGACTTTAACAAGTCTGTACTGTTACTACATTATTACTGGCAAAACGTGACTATGAAATCAGTTTATAATGAGTAGTTTGGATGTGCATCTTAAAAGTATGATTCTTACCCCCTCCTTGGCTCCGTTTGCTTTAAGATCCTGGATCTCACTCATGAGTGTGGCCAAACTCTCACATGACTCTTTGTACTGCAGGAAGTCCTGCTCAGGGTCCCTGCCGTCCAGCTCCACCTCCTCACTATACACACGCACATCCTGGAAGATAAAAACAAAAAAACCTACATCAATACATACAGTACATCACACCACTGTCTGTCCACTCTTCTTGGTGCTGAATCCATTACAACACAACGAGCAGGAAGCCAGATTTGTGGTTAAAGAAGTGGCGAGTGAATTTCAAAACTCTGAACTTGACGCAAACTTTAATATTGATAACTCATACTTTCATTATCCAAAACTAGTTCCTGGTTATCTGGTTGGTAAAAGTGTAGTGCTCGCTTACATACATACATAAAGACCTTCATACCAGTCACAAAAGCAGATTTAGCCATGGTCCAAAATAAAAAGGAGGTGGACACAATAACACCTGTAAAATATAAGATAAGCCCATAGTCATATAACAAATGCTACCTTCACCAGGCTTATAATACCCAGTTTTTGTTTCTGTCAGAGAGGTGCAGATTCAACTCTGATCATTTCTGATGTTGTGACTTATGGTTCAGCTGTTTTATTGCATTATATGTAAGATGTTTCTGGTTTGTGTAAACCCAGAATCATCTTTCTGTTGAATTCAGCAGTCTTTATATCTTGTATTTTAAATCTAAATCACTTAATACATGTGTGTCTGGTATGCAATAGTTGGCTCTCCAATTCGCTAGAGCGGATACATTTAATGGTGTCTACTTGAAAGTGAAGACAAACTTGAGCTTGACTGTTTTGAATTGTATATCTCAGCTACTCTGACCGATGAGACCTTGTCAGGGCGGATTTCTGCGGCTAACTCAGGACCTTGACCCCAGTCCTTGTGCTGGGGGTCTCCCTACACACTGAGGGACACTGCTGCCCCTCCATTTCCCTCAACCGGTGTCCTACCTGCTGGTCTCCATCCCCGCGTCCTCGCTTCATCTCTGGGGTTCCTCCTTCACTGCGGAGCACCTTCGACTTTCGCTTCTTCAGGGCGTCCGACGACATGGCTGGCGGGATGAAGAAAGACAATTTATAGATTAAATAAAATAAGATAATCCATGAAAACCTTCAGCTAGTTACAGTAACGTACGTGCCACCACTATTTCCCTTTTAGCAAGCTAGCTAGTGTTAGCACTGTAGCTCATTGGCTAACAACCGTTAGCTTGTCGGCTCGTAAATGCAGGTTTTCCAATCACAGATAACGAGCCGTCGATATATCGTGTGTCTGATGAGATATCTATAAATATCCACATACCTCCGTGATGCAAAAATACGTCTGAAATGATTAAATCGTGCTCAAACGCACATGTACAGAAGACTTTTGTTTCACCGCAAAGCGCAGAAGGCGACGGAAGCCCTGCCGTGCCAAAAACCTCAGACCGGATAGCCAGAGGAGGAACCAGCAGCTACACCGCCACCTACAGTAATACATGTAAATACCGGTATTGCAAGTCATTTGAAAACACTGCACTACACAAAAAAAAAAGAAATATTACTTCATTCCTTCTCCTCATCTCTATTGTTAGATCGTTATCCAACACAAACAGAAACAGTAAGACTAACACAACGGTGAAAATGTACTCAAAAAGGTACAGTAAATGTAGTAATACCATAAGAGAAATCATTTAGTCATCTACATAAATATCTACAATTTAAGTATTTTTTTCTACATCTACATGGAAATCAAAAGATTCTAATACTATCTTGTAAGCAGCATTATTCTTTTGTATACTGAGTTTATTCTATGAAATATGCTATATAGAAAACACTGCCTTGCCTGTGTTGCATTCTGAAAACCAACTAATATCATATACATACCTACATGTACCATATGTACTGTGTAAATACAGTACTTGAACATATATTTCACATCTCATTAAATAAAGGGACAAAGTAGACCACATACATTAAAAAATGATTTATTCACAGTTCTACTGTAGTGACACTTTAAAAATTTACAGACACATATCACAAGGGTCAGCATACTGAAGTTACATAAAAAGCAAACATTTGCTCTACTTATTCTCTTTTACACTTGGCAGACCAAGAAATCAGTCAGTCCACCCTCACTTGGCCATATCTATCAGACTCTGCAAAGACGTGGGCACCCAAGTCTTCTCTCCTTGCACAAACACCACCCCTCTGTCTATGTAGATGACAATACGCCCAAATGTGTACAGCTGTTTGCCCTCGTGCCGTTTGGCCACTAAGGGCATAAAGACAATGTTGT
Organism: Oplegnathus fasciatus; assembly: GCA_003416845.1. NCBI lineage: Eukaryota > Metazoa > Chordata > Actinopteri > Centrarchiformes > Oplegnathidae > Oplegnathus > Oplegnathus fasciatus. The sequence continues at coordinate 697,712 of NTHP01000234.1, forward strand.
TCTCCTCCGCCTTGGTCTGGATAAGATCTTTGAAGTTAGTTGGCACACCAGCACTGACGCCCCTGTGAGCCACACTCTCGGCATCTCTGCGCTCCTGCATCGCCTCATACTGGAAGTCCTTTCGTCTCTCTGTCTGTGTTAGATATGCAATATTCTCTCTGGCACCAGGTTGCATATATCCACCTGTGAATGTGAAAAAGAACGAGTGCTGTAGTATGTTTTGGTGCAGCAGGGAAAGGAAGTGCTGAATTATCATAATTTTGTGCGATAAGTTTCCATGTGTTTATTTTCTGAGACTGTGCGCAATACCAACCCATGCCTGAAGACACCGCGCGGTTCATGATGTCCAAAGCTTCGTTGAATTTCTCTTTAATGAGCGGCTGCGCCAACAAGACATCACTAAACATGCTTTTCCAACCCAGGTACCATTTAGTGATTTCCTCATAGTTGGGACTGTTGCTCAACCATGAACACAGAACCTGTAATCAACAAAACACAGACATAACGTCACAAAAAACACAAGATTTAGGCCTAATACAATTAAATATATAATATAACAATAATGAATAAGTGCATCTTAATTACTTTCTGTTCTGTGTACAATTTACTGTGTACATATTGTTACTGACCTGCAGCCACTTTGTAAAGAAGTTTTTGTCCAGCAGGGACACGAGGCTGGAGGGGGACAACATGCCCTCCCAGTCCATCACCCAGTGAAATGGCTCCATCTGCTGCTGGTGTGGGTTGATAACCAGCTCTTCCAGACACAGAGCTGAGGAAGGAAACAGGAGCCATCATGAGAAGAAGAGAAACCAGTGGGGAAAAGGGAAGGATAGGACTACATTTTCTTCTCATACTTAACACTGTCACTGAACAAGACATACCTAGTTTAGGGATGATGTTTTTCACCATGAAGGCCTCCCATGCACCTGGCGTGAAAACGTCTTTCCACGGCTGCAGGATTAGGCGGGCTGAGGTGTCGCTGGGATGCCACCGCTGCAAGGCGTTGGATAGTTTGCTCCTGATTGGTGGGTAAAGAGGCTCTAGACGTGATTGGAGCAGAGGCAACCATGGGTGGATCCAGGAGTGGATGGGCACTGTATCAGTTAAAGGGTTCCAGTTATCCACCTACCAAACAGGAAACACAAAAGGGATAAAAACAGCTTGCAATTTAGAAGGCAATTATCCACAAGTAAATTATGTGAAATGATCAAAACCATGGGAGTTTCTAAACATCTGAGTGTGTGTGTCTTACTTCTCGCTGTAGCCGGGGTAAGATCAGCTGCTCCAACAGGTGATCCAGGATCCACAGGGGGAGAAGAGGAGCCCACACTTCCACACAGTCCACCATTGGCCCCACCATACGAGGCTGCCAGCCTGACACACAGGACCGCATCACTGGGATCCACACTTCCCACAACAGTCTGGACCAACAAAGACAGGACACAAACACATACACTCAAAAATGTACATACATGTAAACACATGAGCACAGCTTAATACATGTTTGTGTGTTTAAAATGACCTGTGGTAAGGGTCCATGTTTGAATCAGGAGCACTGGAGTGGAGGTCTCTAGATTCAAGGATTGCTCTCCACTGGCCGATGTCTTCAAAACAATAAGAGCTGTCCTGAAATAGTCAGATAACAGTTGTAGCTTCATTATTAATCATTAATGATTAAAGCAAATAATGAAAGTATGTAGTAGGATAATTGCAAAAGCATACCTTCAGAGGGTCCCAGGAACGGAGTTTCTCTTTGAGTAATGGCTGAACCACAGCTACAGCCAGGTCTGCCAATCCCATTGTCTTGTATTCTTCATAATAGTCTGTTTGTAAAGTCTCAAAGATCCGCGCACACTCCTGAAGACAGAGAAGGAAGGCACAAAAACATTTACCTCTGTAGATGTGATAACAGAGCAAGGACCAACAAACTGAAACCGCCTGATAACTTGTAGCTGTCAGTCTGTGTGTGTGTTCACTGTATATGCACCTGCAGGGTGGGTCCCTCCCCTGGTGCCATCTCCCCAGAGGGAAAACGCTCCACCAGTGCCAGAACGGCCTCCATTCTTTGGATGGCATCTTGTTCTGCGTCCAGTCTGCTCTGCAGTGCTCGAGACTCGTGGCTCAAAGACACAACTACATCTTTTTCATGCTGCAGACGTCTGGCAGACTATAGGAGGTGGTGATAAGTTAGCAGAAAAGAGAGCATGTCAGTATGTGGCAGAAGAAGAAGTAGCAGAAAGGTACATAGAAAACATATTTTTGGTTCCCTCATACCTGTAATATGTCCTGTTCTGTAAGGTCTATCAGTAGCTGCAGGTTGTGTTCGAGTTCGGGGAGAGCAAAGCCGGATCCCTTCTGATCCTGAGTGGACATGCTTGGTGGACCTTCATCTGGAACACTGTGCTTGTTGGACATCTGGCTGTAACTGTAATAAACTTTTTGCTCTCTTCCAGTCATATCTATTACCTAGAGATGGGAGGAGACATGGGGTAAATGAGATTCAGAGGCAAACATAGCAGCCGGCCACGTGCTTACATTCATATGACAATTCCATCCACAGGGGCTTGTACTGAGTGTAAAAGTACAATGAACTTAAGTTTCTGATGCTTATTACAACATTACAGCCTAATTGAAGGAGCCATAGAGCCCAGAAAACATTCCTGTGGGACAGCGTTAATCAAGTCTTTTCAAACATACCTTGACCTGTGCCAACTCTCCAGCGGATGCCGCTGCACTGCGCCCTGCCAGCTTGCCTTTAGCCTTCAGCTCGTCTACAGTTCTGTAAGAGTACTTGGGTTTCTTCTTTCCTACCGGGCCTGCAGGATCCTTACGCCACTGGCCTAGCTCCTTCCGAAACTCCTACATAGACAGAATTGAGAATAATGTCTACAATATCACTTCTGCTAAAAATCTAACAGTGGATGTAGCTAGAAAAAGAGGCAAAGGTCTTTTTTTTATTTATTTTTTTTACAACACTCTACCTTTTCCTCCTCTTCCTCTGAGTCCACCACAGGAAAATCCTGAAGGCTCTGCTGGGTTCGCTCATTGCCATAAGCACCCACTGCTCCCTTGCCTTTACGAACCTTTGCCTCAATAGGGTTGATAATACCTGTAGCAATAAGAGGGTACAAGGTCAGAATATATTAACTGTACTCTGTTGCTCCAGTAAAATGTACAGTATTATTAATCATCTTAATAACATAGCTTCCTCAGGCCTACCTTGAGCGTTCTTGCCCAGGCCTTTGCCTGGTTGGTAGCCCATTTTCTGCAGAAGTTTCTGTCCAATTCCCTTTGTGTGTTTCTCCCAGCTACCAATGCCTTTACCAGACTGGATGCCACCTGCAAATCTCTGGGATTGGTTCCCCCGGAAATTACCCTAAGAAAAATAAAAAATAAAAAGTTTTTGACAACACATGGTTACAGAATACACTGCAATGGGTAAAGAATATAGGCACAACAGAATGTACCATCTGGAGTTTTTTAGGTGCAGTGCCGCGAGGAGGGGGAGGTGCCGAAGGACCATCATCATCAGAGTCATCAGAGCCTCCATCTCCTTTTTGCTGGTGCTGTTTCTCTTCAGCTGCAGTCTTACGCAGACCAGCACTCACAAAGTTCACTGGAGCACTGTAGTCCTTAGATCTGAAACACAAACAATTGATTAATTTTGTTAACAATTGTTTAAAAAAAGTGGGAGCTCCCTCCTGTTAGATTTGTGTTTCCCCTATTGGTTTTAGGGCTTGGGCTAGGTTATGGTTAGGTGTACAGTAGAACAGAACACTGGTTAGGGTTAGAGATAAGGTTGGGGTCAGGTTAAGGTGAGAGGAAGCACATATCGATTGGGAAACAGACACAACAGGGGCATCGGGGCAGCAACCAAAATAAACCCATGCCTTACTTCTTGCCTCCAAAGCTAGGCCTCTCATCCTCGTCCGAGTCCCTGTCAGCCCAGATGCCATAGGTGGCCTGGTCCTTGGTCTGCCTGTGCCTGCGGCGGTCTGGGTTGAACTCATTGGCCAGGTCCCAGTCTGTCACCTCAAAGCTCTCCACCTCCACACCTTCCTCCTCCTCCTCCCCTCTCCGCCCATACAGATGGGACATGGACATGTCTGAATATCACAATAAACAAAGTACCAAGACGGTTAAAACTCCAAATGATAAGCTACATCCAGAGCCATCTCCATGACAACCGAGCAGACTCTATCTGCTGATGAAAGCCACGAGAGAAGGCTGAAAGCTCGTGAAGAAATCAAGTAAGTTGAATTTTTTTTTTTACTGTCAAACTAACGTTACATCCAGCATTATTTTTAATGCTCTGTAGCTATGTTCACGTAGTAATTGTATCTAATTGTATTACCGTTTAGCTAACTATGTAATAATATTAACTCAAAGGAAAAATGCAAACCGCATTAATAGCTAGCTAGATGGGCAACGCCACTACTTTTAGTAAACATATCTGAACAACTACATGGATAGATCTGCCCCTGTGGAGAAAACCCAACGTGAAAACAAGCTAGCAAATGCTAACGTTAGCTAATATAAACTGCTCGGTTTACCTGAAAAACGTGTGTGTAGGGAAATAATGAAAAGACTGTTTTCTCTAACTCACCTGAAATGTTCGTTATTCCCCTACCAGGAGATCTGGTGTACATTCATTATTCTGAGGAAGCAATGAAAGGTAAGCCAGCTAAAGTCAGCTAGCTTGTTCGTTTTACGCACGAAAACACAAGTACTTCCGGTTGTCGCCGTAACTGCCGGTGTTGTGCCAAAGTTTGTACCCCGAAAAGTCCCTGAAACTTCCCAAAACAATTTAAAAAATTATTCAATTTTGTTTGGTTTTTCGATTCATGGCAGTCCAGATGGCAAAACGATATTTTCAAAGCATTTCACGCATTTAAAAAGATAACACCGGAAGCGGAAATGCGTGTGTTACACTTGAAATTGTCCCACTTTCTACAGACTCCACAGGCAGCACTTAAATTAGAGCTTTGCTATTAAAACGAATATTTGTACCCCATGTCTGTGTGTGTACATGGGGCTCCGGTGAATTAGCACAGATGTCGGACACCGGGGAGGAGTGGCAGGTGGCCCGGCGACGAAAAGGCGCGGCGCGGAAATCAAAATCACCTCAGGTGTCCTTAAATTCACCATGCTACCAGGAGCAGCTGGACGTCGGGAAAACTGTTAAACGAATCAGAGACACAGTGTAAGAAGTCTAAGTGAAATTCAGCAGCAGACTCCTGGATAATCACTCATTTTTCAGGTGGATATTTTCCTCACATGCTTGTGCACAAACTCAAAGACAGTCTGCTTATCCCCCACCTCTGCAGGTCTGAGCTGAGATGTGAGGAGTTTTGGCACGAGTGGAAAGGTGAGTATGCTGGACAGGTGGAGTCACCACCAAAGATTTTGTTCGGCTGTGGAATAATTTAGCCTGCAGCCCAGTGACCCTTTCAGGATTCTTGTTTTCAGAGCAGCTGCTGGTGGCAGGATCAGCAGCCCTCTCAAAACCTGCAGAGAACAGGGACCCCAGCGACCAGCTGGGGAGGAGCAGAGATGGCAGACTCTGTCAGCAGCTGGAGTGTGTGTGTTATGGCCTTGGCTCCTTTTCCTCCTGTGTCTCAGCTCGCTTCCAGCTTGCCATGTTGCTGCTGCTGCTGGATGCAGGACAGGTTAGAGGACATGTTTACCCAATTAGATTACAGACACCCTACAGGGGACCTTGTTCTTTATAAAGTCTGTGTGTCACTGCTCCTCTCCCTTTAGATTCCACTGAAGGACTGCTCCGTGTATGACCCTGCATTCTCCTCTGGAGAGAGGGATGTTTTGAGAGAGCTCGGTCTGACGGTACTCACAGAAAATGAGGTCAGTTTTCGGCCGCTTGTGTTTTTTATTCTGTCGGGCAAGTGCAAAAAACCATAACTCAATTTTTCGATTCACTTTTCCTACCCCTCACACAGGAATTATTTTTAATTCATTTCAGTTCGATGTGAAAATTAATTTACAGAGACTAGAAAGTTGTTTAGGGGAGTAGATTTGTAGAGTTATTGTTGTGTGGTATCTGAGCTGTAAGTGAGGACTGTTTCGTAAAGTGTTCCAGTGTTGTGGGTTTGAGCTCAGCTACCAAAGAGGAAGCATTCTAAGCATTTTTGTCAGAAGATCAGAACTCGAACAATTAGAAAACACAGACACTGTGAAAAATGGTAACACAAATCTGTTAGATTATTGCATTCAAAAATTGCTGTTTGGAGGCAGATTTTAAATCTCAAATGTCTGAATGTCCTTTTTAGCACATAAATGCAAATAATGGATTGATATACAACAATTATAGAACACTGACAAACCTAAGATGACTTATCACAAGCGCGTTTCAAGTTGCTGCAAGTTGATTTTCACAGAAGGTAAGAAATCAGTGCAAAAACAACTGCATTCTGTCTCACTGTGTTGTGCAGGAGGGGAAGCGTCTGGCGACTAAGCCCACACTCTTTTACCTGATGCATTGTGGGAAAGCCCTGTACAACAACCTTCTGTGGAAGAATTGGAGTACACGATGTCTTCCTCTGATGATAATCATTGGAAACAGCTTCAATGGCATGAGGGACAGGTTTGTGGCAGACATGAATGATGGAGATGATGTTTAATGAGAGTAATGTGTGATGTGAGGTGACGTTTTTCGTCTGTCGCCCCAACAGGACAATCGAGAGAGAGTTCAAGCGGGACTACAGCTACATTACTCAGGCTGTGTCTGTGTGTGAGGAGAGACAGCTGCCTTGTCCATCCCGACTGATTGACGTCTTCAGTGACACAGCAATCATCACCTTTCCTACCAGCAGCCTTAACAGACTCCCACAATCCACCTGGGCAGAGCCGCCTGAACCGCAGTACCAACACTGCCCTGATTTGGAGATTATTCAAAGGGAAAAGCAGAGTTGAGACAGGTGGTGAACAAGAAATGGACTGTGTGTTTTTTGTTTTTGTTTTTATTGTTGCCATTGATATAACAAGTTTTTAAATAAGTGAACCCTGCTTCAATTTGAGGATTGATATGATAGTTTGTCTCAAGGCCTTATTGGAGAGGAAAAGGGACTGTTGAGCATGTTGGACCAGTTCTTAACACCCCCTGAAAACCTTGTTTTTGGTGACCTCCAGTGGTTTAATTTCTCACCTTGCTGTACAGGTGTACTCCAGGACAACATTGCTGTTTGGTATGATTACAGGTAAATCAAAGCAGTTTCTAACCACACCCAGCCACACCCGTCATAGGGGAGACAGACTTGAAACACTGCTGTTCTTCCTCATGTTAAGTTACTCTCTAAGTATAGGTTATGCCTCTGCTGCTTAAAGACTATGCTGGTGTTTTAATCCCATTTACTTTCAATTACATAAATTACAGCCAGATTTGTTAAATACATTTTCTTCAGTTAGTACAACTTGCAGAGGCTTGGAATTCGCTTGAGTTAGGTAGGTAACACATTACAGAAGACATTTACTCTGCTTTGTGTTTTGTCAAAGTTATGTACATTTCAGTGCTGGGTGGAAACTCCAACAATCAAAAATTTAAGAGTCAGCTGCAGAACCTTTATAATGCAAGAAGCTGACAAATTAACTTTGTCCTTTTCGCAACATCCAGGTCTACTGCTGTGGTTAATTTTTAATGAAAATAAAATCGGTGAATTTTACATTGTTCCACAGATGGGACATGCACATCTCTGGATATCCAACACTTTCATTGTCAGAATGATGTTCTTTCTAGAGCATTACCCTGCAGTAAAAATGTAACTTGTGTAGTCCTTTATGTTGTGCATTTGCATTTTCAGATTCAATTGTTACTCAAACTAACAACCTACAATCAATAGTACAGTTTTATAAAACTTTTATATGTTCTAAATATATTTTTACAGCACGATCTTCCACTTTGTGCTACTTATCACTGACAGAACGATGTGTCAATGTTTTCTTCTAATATGCTCAGGTTGTTTGTTTACACCTGAGTCATGATTTGGTTATTAATAGAATAACTCCTTCACACATCATTTATACATGCATGTAAACTACATATGTGCCAAAAAAAAAAAGCAAGATCAGTGGTAAACCAGAGTAAAAAGTTTATTTTTGGTGAGGGAAAAATAGCACTCAACAGTACAGCCCTCTCCCAGCATCAGCAACAACATCTCCAACACAAAGTAACACTCCTCATCTGACTCTCTGTTATCTTATTGCTCTGCTTCATGTCCACTAGATCGAATTACATCTCAGATCCTGGGAGAGTTTTATCTTACAGCAGTGATTTGGAAACTGACTAGACTACAACACTGTTTTCCTGTTCGATATGTTTTCACTCCTCAGCTACTCCATTAGCAGTGACACTATCTGCCACTCCATTGACTGCGGTGTCTTTGTCTCCCGTTCCATTGGCTAGGGCAGCTTTTGAAACAACATCTGCCCAGGTTCCTTTACTCTTAAGGACCGATGGGCTGGTGGTGATGTCCGAGGCTCCATTTATTTCACCATTAACCTCATCTGACTCTGACTTCACCTCATCACCTGTGGCATCAGATTTGATCTCTCCGTTGGCTGTGCTGGTCTCAGCTTCCTCTCCTGTCGCTCCGACCTCTGACTCCCCATTTACTAACTTGACCTCAGCTGCTCTGTCACTGTCCTCACTGTCTCCTCCATCTACGTCTGTTTTCTCCACATGACCATTAGCTGAGACTATAGCAGCACTCTCCACTAAGCAATCTTCCACTGGCCGTTCCTGTTGGCTCTCGCTGGCATTCTCCACTGCTGGGCTTCTTCCGTCCTCAGCTTCCTTCCCACATCCTGTTCCTTGATTGGGGCGTTTCTCTCCCCCATTCAGAGTCTCTGAGGCGATGAGCTCGCTCGTTATTTTGAATCCCAGTTCTTTTGCCACCGCTGCCTTCAGTTCGTTATGTTTCTGCCTATACTCCTGGAGCCTGTTGTTACTATGAAAGCACAATGAATTCATGAGTGGCTTCCTACTTAACATCATGAAAAATGATTCATATACACATGCGCGCTGCTGGAGCCAATTGTGTTTAAAAAAAGGTGATTTGAGATTTATTTTAGTTGTGTATTTGTTGGCTGATATGTAACAAGACATTGTAAAGAAATGCCAAAATATGTTTGAAACACTATCACTATTACTTACTTCAGAGAATACTAACAAATGTTTGGATCAGCACATATCTTGGTCACACTTCTTTAGATAAAAAAAATTTAAGGGATCCCTGTCCAGAATATTTGTTTTTGTTATGTGTTGTTAAAAAATGAGTATTGACTAATATATTGATATCTGACTTTTAAAGATTTTGTTATCGGCTTCAAAAATCCGGCATATAACATCATATTATATCATATATTATGGTGAATATTTACCTTTGTGTAATCCTCCTGATCCCCGTCACCAGAACCATTTGCTCCAGCACAGTGTTAGTTGATGGAGTTAGACACTGAGGACAGAGGGGATAGGGAGATTAATAAACACACTTTCCTTTTTCTTTGTAAGATTCAAAGAGGTTAGTGGTATCGGAGACCACACGAGCTCCTGGGCATACAGTACCTCCACTGTTTGCTCCGTGCAGTCAGCTCCTGCCTGTCTGAGGGAGCGCTCCACCTTCACTGCTTGCTGGGTTATGGTGCTCAGAAACTCTTTGCTGCAGCGTGTCTGAGAGTGATCCTCCCCAAACTGAGACAGAAAATAACCATGAGATGAACTGCACACACAACGAATCAGTGGACTTGTCTCTCTCTCACGCAGATATACTGACCAAGGAGGTAAAAGCAGTGAGGGCCTCTTTCTCGTGGGTCATAGCGCTTCGGTAGTCGCCCTTGCTGCACATCCACTGGGCCAACAGGTGCTGACTGCACAGATGAGGGAGAGAAATGGTGATGATGTTGGAAAAGGGGTCAAAATAGATATAAACATTTTATACAAAATATGAGCACAAGCTATAAATGGCATCTTACTTGAGAGCAGTGTACAGATTTGTGGGGCCGTAGAAGGAAGTGTTGAGTCTGAGGGCGTTCTGTAAGAACTGGCCTCTCTTATCTCCTGTCACCACCAACCCAAGACAGCTCTGCAGGAGAACAATGAGTGGATTGTCAATAAGTAAATATTGTTTATAATGATATTGTAAAAAGCCTTTTATGTGCTTGGGGCGAACACCAAGGTGTTGTAACCTACATCCAGTGTTGCAGTGTAGGGATGGTCCTCCCCGTGGACTGTTAGCATTAGCAGACGAGCTCTGAGGAGACACTTCTGGGCCAGGGCAGTCTCCCCTCCAGCAAACATGTACACACCCAAGAGGGCCTACATATAACAACAAAATTATATTAACCACACTCTACACACACGACACAGTGCATACTATAAAAACCCTATAGAGATGAGTAGTTATGGACCCAGGGGTACAGTAACAATTTCCAGTAACTCCAGCTTAGTCATGAAAAAAATCAGAGAAAAATGTGCAGCTGTACTCACATACTGCTGGATAGTGTTTGGATGGTCAAAACCAAGCACTCTCTCACTGATGACCACTGATTTCAGCTGGACACTGCGAGCCTTGAGAACAGAGAGAGTCACAGTGATGGTAAGAATGAATGGCCATGAATTACAATCACCTCAGTGCCTCCTGAAATTGACACTTATTCCAGAGTTTTCCAGAGACATCTTTTTCCAGAGTATTACAGTACACTCTGATACATAAAGTAGAATGATGGAAGGCATATTATAGACTACTTGGGTAGAGGTAGCAATAGCACTACTTAAAAATACCTCAGTACTGGTAAAAGTCCTGCATTCAAAATTATATTTAAAGGCGTGGTCTACAATTGTAATCCAACACACTTTTTGTCAAATTCAGCAAATATCTCCTCACAGTCCGCTAGCTGTCCATTCTGTGTGTGCACTGAAAAAAAAGGCAGCCCTTCATTCACAGCCCTGGCTCTTTAAATGGGAAACAAAGAGAGCGGCTTGGACCGAGCCACCAACCTGCACCTCATGCTCCTGCACAGAACAACACTAATGCTGTGCGTTACCAAAGTAAGTTTGTAACTGAGCTATCAGATTTGTACTGGAGTAAAATTACAATATTCCCCTCTCAAATGTAGTGGACTAGTTATGAAGGAAATGGGAATGCTCAAGTAAAGTACAAGTGCCCCAAAATGTACTTACGTATAGTACTTGAGGGAATGTACTTTTACGACTGCAAAATGTGTTAATGTAGCTGTAAAAAGTTGTGGAGCAGTCAGCCCACCTCAGCTGTCTTCCCCTGCAGGAAGGCCACCTTGGCCAACATGCTGTGGCAGTAACAGGCCTCAGGGTGGAGGTCGTCACACACTCTACCAAACAGGTAGGCTGCTTCTTTCAGGTGCTCATGGGCCTGATCCAGCAGACCTGCAGTTGGGAAACACAACAAGAGTTTTAGCACAGAATTTACTTTTCATTTAGATTACAGATACATGAATCTGCAGCACAAGGGCTTTTTGTCAAGTGCCCAGCTTTATTGACCCACCTTTCTGAATGGAGGTCTGCGCAGCACGATGTGCTGTTGAAGCATCCACAGTTGGCATGTGAATGTGCTTGACGATAGGGAAGATGTTGAGGATGTCATCTGGACCAATGGGAGCCTTATTTTGGTTGTCGAGGAAGTAGTCTCTCAGTCTCAACTGGTGTAGACACAGAATTAACAAACAAAAGTTTTTATCTGGCAGCTAATTTTGTAATTCCAACTCGGTGTATGTTAAAACATTACTAATACATGAAATGTGTTTCAATTGACCGAGTTTGACAAATTTTAACAGGCTAATAACACACTGAATCCACATTTCAGATGTTTGTTACCTGTACTCCAGTCTTCAAACAGAATTCTCTGAGCAAAGAGAGCTTCTGAAGGCCGTAGTGCTCCACCAGGTGGTTCGGACCAGAGCTGTCACAGAGAAAAATGACAGTTATTTTAAAATGAGCCATTGCATAATTAACACACATGACATGAGAACAAACGAAGGCTGAGTCCTCACCCGAGGCTGTCAGAGATGTTATATGTTTCAACAGCATCCTGGCAGACCAGGTTCCACAGCTCAGCCCCCGTGAGCGTGCTCCAGAGCGTGCTTTCAGAGGCCCCAGCTCCAGCTCCAGCCCCACGGCCACGCCGCCTTGACTTCTTTTTAGTCTCCTCCCCCACAGGAGTGGGCGTGAAGTGGAGAACCAGCAGGCAGCAGAGGAAGTGACTGACAGCTGCAGAGAGACTAGGCACATCCACACCCTGCAAAGACATAATCGGAGGTTGCAGTTTATTCTTTCTGGAGTGTGTGTGTGGACACACACCTGCTGCTATTTCACCACCTTTTGAGGTGTGCAAACACGAGAGCGAATAGGAGAAGAATACTGCAAAGTACCTGGAGGAAACTGTTGAACACTCGTCTTGTTGAGCGGATGAAAATCTCACCTACAACCAATCTCTGGTTAAGACAGGAAGAGGGGTGTTAGAAAGCACAGTTAGGAGAGCGATTACCTCATCAAGATCAGTTTAACTATTTTGTAAATCAAACACACCATTATATGCCTCAGGCGCTCCTTGTGTTCTGACTGGCCGATGGTCTTGAACACATGGCCCAGATACCGGAGGTTGATGCCTCTATGGTGTAGCACCTGTTTTAGAGAAGCTCCATCCATTGGTGGCTCGTTGGTTTGTAGGCAATACTCCACCTGCACACACACACACACACACACGTATATATATGCTGAGCTTGTTTCATGTTTGCAGTAGACGTGCCTATTATGGTACGTAAACAATGGATCCACTTACAAAGGCAGGTATCTGATGTGTGATGATGAAAGCTGCAGCTTCCCTCAGTAACCTCTCCTGCAGCTTTGTTGACTCACTCTCACCAGGAGGGAAGGATACTCCTGAATACAAAGCACAAGGAGCCTGTCATATTGTGTTCTAGCAAAAGATTTGACTCTATGTGTTAGTGTGTGTGGTTTGTCATGGTACCTGGAGAGAAGATGTTTGAGTTAAAGCGCATCTCAAAGATGATGTTGCTAACTGAGCCCACTTCTTTACAAGCAGCTCGTACTGCATCAGTGGCTCGAGAGTCGCCTGCAAGGATGCAAACATTTGTCAAGTATAAAATGGCCAAAGTTCTGCATGTATGAACTATCTACTAAATAGATCTACTAAAACATTTCTTACCAGCTGTTGCACATTCTTCAAAGCCTCCATTCTTGTCCAAAATCTCCCTGACACGCTGAGTGTACTGGCAATGTCTAAAAGGAACAAAAAAAACCCAAAACTTCAACTTTGTGAAAAAACTTTAAAGACTGCGTTGAAAAGTGTTTGATTTCATGTAGAGCTCACTTGTGCTGGATGAAGGCCTGCACCAGCTCTGGTCTCAGTCTGCAGAGTCCGTGGGGGAAGCTCTTTGGAAGCCCGGAGTCTGAGTGATAATTCTCTGGCCAGCCTTCTTTTACACAACCCTTTTTCTCCTCGTCCTCTTCACAGCTTTTGTTACCCTCCTCTTCTCCAGTGACTGTCTGACTTTCTGCCTCCACCTCTGGACAGAAGTTGGCATCAGGTGGGAAGGTCCTGAACACATCCAGTATGTAGAACCTCCCATCGGCCCCCAACAGTCCCTGGGCGTCCACTGAGGTGAACAGCGGTACCTTGTGACTGTTGGGCGTCACAACAACATGTCTCTGGAGAGAAAGAGACTTGGCAGCTTGAGCCAAGAGCTCTAGTAGCTGTCTGCGTTGAGGGGACTCTTGGGGTCCTGCATTTACCCCGTACAGCAAGCCTCTATAGAACAAAAGAGGAAGACAATTAGCAGGAAAGGTACAAAAATGTCGGCCTCACAGTGTGACACCACTACCAAAGTGCACTGTTGAATAATGGGTCCACATACCTTGAAGCAGGAGCACTTTCCTGGTCCTGCTCTGAGCCTTCCAAGCCAGGGGCCAGACCCTGAGCTGACAGGCGCACTCCTCTGTAGTCTACAACGGCTGAAGGTAGAGTGTGCAGCCCCTGTATCCCCTCTATGTTACTGTAGGCCTGCACTCCTTTAAGCTCCAGCCTCTGAGCAGCCCTGCAAGTAGAAGAAGAGGAAACATTTAGATAATCTGTGCCAAAACTAAAAAGTGAAACAAGTGTTTTATAATGCTCTTATCAGACACAGCAGGTGGCCACGGTGTACTTAGTGAATCCTTTACAGCCATAACACAATGAGATGACTCAATTAAGAGCAAATGGCTTTATTTCTACAAGATCGGGTCATTGAACTTGTGGTTTGCTCTCACCTGCGACCCCTTTCCCCACCAAACGTTGCACTTGCTGCCCCCTGGCTCATGAACAGGCCACCCCACAGGAAAGCTGGGTCCTCAGGGTTTCCGTTCACTGGCTCCACAAAGCCATCTACGACAGCTTCTGCCCCCTGTGTCACAGCCCTAACAAATGCGCTGTTCACCTGAGAAAACAGGCATGAAGCAATGTGAGAGGAGGAGACGTTGAGTGAACAAAGAAAGAACAGAGCTGATAAGAGTCCTGACGTTGTTTGGAGCTTTCCTCGGTTACCTGGAGCAGAGCTCTGTCTCTCTGCAGCTTCTCCTCCAGACTGCTTAGTGGAAGATCAGAGGCTGCTTGCAGCTCCTCATTCCAGTCTGGAGCCTACACATAAAACACACAGTTACACTTCATACCACCGCCAAGAGCACATCACTCAACAAATAGCAACAAACAATGATGCTGTGTAGTAAATAACCTGTGCTGCTGGCTGTTCATCCAGTCCCAGCCTGCTGAAGGTGTTTTTGTGAGTGCGAGAGGCGCAGGGAGGCCCGAGCCAGCTCAGCGTGTGGTAAGGAGTTGGCATCCCCTCTACTGGAGGTAACTGAAGCCTAGAAAGAAAGTTTTTAATGCAGATTTCTAATGCAACAGTTTACAATATCAGTTATTATGATCATTTTAATTATTTGAATTTGGAATATACACCTCCTCAAACCCCGCTATTAGGATACTGTAGTATTCATGCTTCCCTTATGCATAGGTAATGATGTTACCTGTTTTTGAGTGTGGTTTGTTTGAAGGCAGGGCTGATGTGACAGAGCAGGTCAGTGAAACAGTGACAAACTGGGGAAGACTGTGCAGGACGAGGATCAAACACGTCTTCTGTAGACCTGAGATGAAGAAGGTGGGAGAGAAAAGAGTTCATAATTAAACTGAGACATTCATCAGGTTAAAGCAGGTCTCAAAAGTCTCAAAGCAGGCTGCTCAGACAGAATGGAAATAAGACAGCTGGATACATTATTAGCCTTTCCTACAGTCTCTACTACAATATACTGCAACTATAAACAGGAAATAGTTTGGATTAGTGTCATGAAGTTGTTTCTTTACCTATTGAGAAAGAAACCCTTTGGACAGGATGTGATATCGCACCGCCGTCCATCCATTGTCACCACGGTGATGTACAGGAAGTCTCCCTGCATCTTCCTGTGTCCTGGAGGCGGGTTCCAGCAGCTGAGAGACAAGTCCCTCAGGTAGCTGGGGGCCTGATGAGACAAATATAAAGTCACAAAGAGTCAGTGCGTCTGTGTGCATTATGGGCTGGCCCAGTATGAAACAGGATCCCAGGTATTTACGTACCTCTGGTTGGGAGCTCTGTGGTAGCAGGGCCATGAGTGGTCTCTCTGAGGAACCAGGGAGGAGATAGTCAGGAGGAGCTCCATCCTGGTTGGTTGTTTCTGTTTTTGTGTTGCTTAAAGAGCGCTTCAGGCTCTTTCCATTGGGTAAGCTTGAGTCTGCATCAGTAATAAAGGGACATTTCAGTACGAGCTTGATTGTTCATTTTATATCTTTGACATAGTGCACAGTATGTGTGTGTACCTGGTGTTTGTGTATGTGTGAGTGTCTCCAGTACGCTCGGTGAGCGTCCTTCTCTCAGTGCGTCCTGAGGTCCGGACGCTCTCAGCAGCTCCAGCACACGAGCCAGATGGAGGCGGGCGGAGCGGGCGGTGTAGGGTTCTGGAAAGACACACAGCGTTATTATAAAGGTTAAACTGACCTTTATGAAACTGTGAATATGAACAACTCTTTTTAAAACAGCCTGAATGCACAGGACAAAAACTCTACAATAGGGTGTCTGATGTGTTATGTGTATGTGTATAATTATATGTTATATTTTAAATTTTAATAGCACATTGAGAATCAAGTCATCAATGATGCATATTCTCATAGAAACAATGACAGATGGACTGCAGGTTGTTTCAGTATTACAACAGCTTATGGGTGTGAGATGGAGTAATTGTTTGGCACACTGATGTAATCTCTGCAACTATAAACCTTGTTATGACTAATAAAAGGTGAGTCAGCTATTTACATTGAGCTGAGAGAAACTTAAGTGTGTGTGAAAGGGAAAGCACGATAGATGTGATGAATATTTTGACTGGACTATTCTATTCTGGTATTCAGATTCTATAATTATTTTACCTTAAATGACCCTCGATACGTAGATATATAAATGGGCATTTAAGAGAGTAAAAACTATATTGTTATAAGGCCAAACAACAACTTAATGACTTAGAAGCTGCATTACAAGTTTTAACAGAGTTTTGTTAAAAAGCTATAACTGCCAAAAATGTCTAACAACTGTGTCAAAAACTCATTAGTAAGATAATAAATACAGCTGGAGTACACAGTTACGCTATAAAAAAAAATGCACACCAGACAAAATCGCACAACCCACAAAAACAGCACAATAAATAACACTGAAGTACTGACATCCAAGTTATAGCAGTTTCTCAAGGAACCCCAAAAAGCCTTCAGACAATTCAACTTTTTCTAAAATTCATGCTACAAATGTAGATATAAATAAAGCCGAACTAAAAGACAGGGCTCTCAAAAAAAAAAGGCAACACTAACAAAGAGAAAAATGTTACCTTCCACCAGGCGAAGGATGGCTCCTGGTTTAAGCCCCTTGAGGCTTTGCAGTTCTGCAAGGGGGTCCAGAGTCGTACCAGCGAGTGCCAGCGTCAGGTTGGAACGTGGGCACACCTCATCCCTCGAGAGCAGAGTCATTACTGCGTCTTGAACGAGCCAAAATCCATGGACCTACAAAGACATGTGGTTTAACACAGCGAGTAATGCCAAAATATAGATTATAAACCTGCCTATTGTATAAACAAATTCAGTTATCTAGGAGGAGAGACCCTGTATTATATATAGAAAGACAGAGTATAGCGGATAGTGCAACAAACATTGTAAGGAAAACACATCTATAAGGTTTTTACATGGTCATAGATACAGATAAAAGAACGTATGCAAAGTGCCAACTGTGCACTGTAAGGGTTCCACAAAATGACAGATACTACACAAGATAAAGATGATAAATTGTTATCAATATGAATACTCAGCCATCACTGTTGGTCTCCATCACTTGTGATGAAATTTTGTTTTTAACAAAAGAGTGAACAAGAGGGAACAGAAAACAGTCTGGCTTTGTACCTGCAGCTCAAACGGTTCCACTCCGGCCCCCTGGATCTTCACAGGGAACGAAGTGTCCTCATCTTGCTTAATACCAACGGCATTCTTTCCACCAGTCAGGCCCATTACATCTGTTTGAAGAATAAAATAAAACTAACTGAGGATAATCACAGAGCCCTGCACTGGGCAAGCAAATAGTCTCGGTTGTTTTCCTGCCTACCGCTCATTACATACTGGGATTGTTTCCAGCACACTGAAAAGACTTCTGTTATACTAGCTGTAATAGAAAATGCACGAATAACTGAATGAATGACTTATTATCCTGACTTATTACACTCAGATTTCATCATCTGTTCTTTGCTGCAGAATCAAACAAGAACACTAATCTCCTCTAAAATTATCATGAGCTGGACTGAAGAGTCTGTGTGTCTGCGTGTGTGAGCGCCTGAGGTCGACAGTGAATTTACGTAAGAAAATGTCAAAGAAAGGGAAAGTGGGGTGTGTCCGCCTTTTTTTTACACACACACACACGTAGAACCAGAGGGAGAGCAGGATCCAGCGTGTTCCTCAACCTGCAGTGTGACTAAACCTGTTGAATTTGCCTACTGGCCCTCATGTCATCTCAGGGTGAAGGGACAGCCACACCCAGCAGTGGCATGTGGAGACAGCAGAATGACTAAAACACATAAACCAACAAACTTATAGCTTGGCAGTAGAGCGTGCTTGCTTGCAAGCATGGATGCACGCACATATTGTATATACAATAACTTTGACACAGCCACAGCAAAGAAAGTTCACTTTGCACTCATCTCTGAAGACTGTAGTTGACTCTACAGTAAATCCCCTGTTCTTGCTGTCAATCTGGGAATACTTTACCACTGGAAAGCACCCAAAAAAAAGCGTCTCTGTTTGGGATTGGCTGGAAGAAGGTCCCTCCTCTCTGCAGACTTTGAGCACTGTCTTTTCTGTTAGAGCTGCTGCCTCACTACAACAGAAAACGGCATTGTTTCCAGCCCTGACAAGTTTATTTCGGCACTTATACGATAAACTACACAAGAATTCCTTTCTCATATGTCATATAGTAATATTACAAAAAGATGGTTTTCAGTACATTCAAATGAGTTCCCTGAGATGACATAACCTGTCAATCATAACGCTGTGCCCACAGATTCATAACTCTTTTGTGGGGGTATGAACACCTCAGGGCAATCTCATATGAAGACAGGCCAACACACACTCTTCCTTAACTCAATCATTCTGTGTTGTGAGAGGGGAGTGGCAAAGGTTAAAAGAAGCCGAGAGGCCCACTTGTGGTACAAGGGGGAACAATTATGAGGTAGATAAGATGGTTGGAACTTAAATATAGGTAGGAGGTTTTTGATTTTGGATGGGCAGCAAGAGAAGAGAAGAGCCGTGTACAGAGATTTAAATAAAAGCTATTCTTTGTCCTTAAAGGATCAGAACTGTGAATTTACAGTTTTTTCAATGGATTCCAGGTTGATTTCAGGATGTGTCTGTAAGAATAAGTTTGCCGCAAAAGTTAAAAGTGCGACACTGATTCTCCAAGTGGTCAACAAGTCGGTGAAAGGGTTAGGGTTAAAGAATAACACCAGCCATGTTCAGAGCAGCAGTGCAGTGCTAAATCTCCCACTCTCCTCACATTCCCTTGTGAGGGAGGAACCAGACGCAAAATAAAAAAGGAGGAAGAGGAAAGTGCAAGAGACAGACAGCAAAGGAAAAACTCATCGCAGGGATTTCTCACCAGCCTTGGCCTGATTTCTTCCTCCTCCTCTCCTCACTTTGTCCTTCATGGCTGCGTGTTGACGTTCTTCTTGAGCTGTCCTCTTTGTGTTTTTCACTTCTCTGTGCTGGAAGTTGCTTCCCCTCAGAGTCCTGCTTCAAACTGCTGGAGGAATGCACACGAGAGGGGGAGAGTGAGTGGAAGGAAACGTTTGTGTGGCCAGCAGAGTGAAAGTAAACGCCTGTCTGGTCAGGACTGTGACTCCTGCCTTTTTCCACAAAGCAAACTCAGCTTATCTGTTCACCCTGAGTAGAAAAGCCACACCCTCTTATTGCTCCACACAGGGCTATTACCGTGCATGTCTCTCACACTTTGTGGGACTGGGTGTGTCTATGCATTCTAGCTCTACTCACTCTTCCTTCCCCTGGCGTGTCTCACTCCTCCCTACCTCCCTCCCTCCCTCGTGGGAATTACACGCTACTTTTGACATGAAGTATCTAATGCTACAAATGTTATAGTTCATTCAGTGAAGCTGTCTATACATGTTTTAATGAAAACAGAGGGACATAATCAAGTAGTATACCACTTTTTAAACTACACGTGTATTCCTCTACAAGATGGAATACATCTTGCCCTAATGGGTGCACCATCTGTGCTACACTGACTCATGACAGTTTACTGAACAGCCAAGAGACAGTTAACCTGCCACAAATGGGTGTGTGTATGTCTCATGATGTGGTTGCTCCCTCATTGTTGAGAGGCCTACACCTATATTCACATTTTGCTCATACCTGGACACATTTCAGTCCAAACCAAACATCAAGATTTCTGGGCTAGGCTGTGCGGGTGGCTTGTTTGGTATTGCTAGAATGCCATGCCAAATTGATTGACGCTCTGTCTAACATCTACAGTATGTTAGGCCCCGGCTTTAGTTACCTCTCCAGCTGAAAGATCTGAAAATCAAGCGCGCATCTGCTCAAAATGTTCCCCGAATCATTCCTGTAATTCTGATCTGTACACAGTGGTGGAAGCTATCAAGTACTGTACTTAAGTATAAATTTGAGGTACTTTGCTTAAGTCTTTTCTTTTCATGCCACTTTCGACTTCCACTCTACTACAATTCAGAGAAATGTTGGACTTTTTACTTCACTACATTTATTTGACAGTAGTTACTAGTTACTTTCACAAAATAAGATTAACTTACAAAGAGCTTATAAAAAAATATTATTACTATAATTGTTTCAGTCATTCATTTTTCATGCAAATGTGAGGATTTGCTGCTTTTAAAAAAATAATTATACTAAAAATTTAAATTTATTTTTGAGATTTTTGAGGACAAAACAAGCATTGTGAAGGTTTCTCTCTGAGCTCAAGGTAATTGTGACGCATTTCTCACTATTTTTAAAAAAAAATGTACAAACCAAACAATCAGTCGATTAATGGAGAAAATAATCTGCAGATTAATCCATAATGAAAATAATCAGTAGTTGCAGTCCTATCGTTCAAAATGAGCTCCACCTCAACCAACTACGGCAGTAAAAAAAATTACATTAATGCATGAGTAATAATAATCTAATGATATAATATATAATAGTATAACAGTCACATGGGTCACTTTTCTGCATTAATTACTTTTACTTTTAATACATTTGCCTGATTATACTTACATAACGTTACTTTTAGTAAAACGTTCAATGCTCAATACCTCCTCCACCATTGTCTGTCCATGATATTATAATTACAGTGTTAAATATAGTATATATAAGTATAATATAAGTGGTAAATATATATAGCCCCTCGCACCCCGAAACACCCACCCCGTTTACAATTACTGAATTTATGTAGAAAAGTTATAAACAGCAGATATCAGGTAAATACATTAAGTTATGTTTCCACTACACTGATCAACTCTGCCTCTCGTTTTCACCTAACTCTCGATATTACACATCTGTGACGTCAGCTTAATGTTTGAGGGGGCGGTGCCCTGCTGATGCTGTGGTGTTTCATGTTGCCTTCAAGTGCTACTCGTAAATTTTAATTTTATGCATGAACTTTCTGTTCTTTTGCAGTATAGGTGATGTTTTCGGAGATTGTTTCATTTAAAATTTAACAGACTCATACTTCCTTTGCGTTAAAGCGGCATATTGACTTGAAGAAAATGTAGGACTTTATTAATTTATTAGGAGTATTTTTTCCATTGGTATTGGAGGCTGCGTTCACGTATATCACCTTCTAATCGTCACTCTTTGAAATCTCGGGCATCACAGAAATTTCCTCTGTGTTATTATAGTTGTTTTATCCCTTTATTTTGGCCGTTCGTTTGGTCAATCGTGAACGTTAATCTCATAATTGTCATATTTCCGAGCTTACTGTAACCAGGCAGCGTTTGACAGGAGCCTGTCCTTTGCTAGCCGAGCTAACCAGAACGAGCTAAACAACGAATACAAACCCTCTGCATTAACTCCATGTGAAGTTGCCGGTGAGTTTAAGTTAACGACTGTCTGTTACTAGAGCTATAATGTCCAAAACACCAACAGTGTGAAATGTGAAAACGGAGAACTTAACACTAGTGTCCCGTGCAGCCATCGTTACTCAGCTAGCATGAACCAACGTTAACAACCGTTGGCCTCTAGGATGCGTTTGTTGTGTTATTCAAAATACACCAATAACACGAGAAATAAGTGTTAACATTTGCTAGTTGTGTTCGAGATAATGTCGAGAAGTGCTTCGTACATCAGCATAAGTCATAATACATCCATTGTGTGACTTTCCTTTTAGCTGTCACGGTAACGTGACTGTTTATGTTTTCCAGTCCGGTAAACGTTACTGACCAGCAGCTAATGAGACAGCTGCCAGTGTATCCTGGGGGCTGGGATTAGCCACTAGTGAACGTTAAGCCACAGATAGGGTGTGAGCTAACGTGATCTGACTTGTTTCTCTTTCTATCCCATCACCTGTGATGCTCTTATACAGTGTCCTCAGCACTTTGGTGCAGGTATCACCAGTCACTCCCCTGCAAGTTTAACAGGCTATAACAAGTAATGTATTAGTTGTGATGGTGTTGTGATGGTCTTTAAGCCTAATTTTTGCACTCTCTCTGTGTAAAGCTGGGTTGTTACAGGTTCTTTCTGTGTTTGTGTGGCCAACCTGCCCACCTCAGGCCAGAGCTGAGGGTCGGGGTCAGGTCTTGGGCTAATGTCAGACAGTCCTTGTGAAGAGGGGGGTCTATCTGAGGCTGCCCCAAACGTCAACACCCAAGATCTGTTTGACAACCCCACCCAGACTGCGGCAACAGGGAACACACCTGCGGATCAGGTGAGGGAGCATGGGTCATTTTGTGTACTGGAGTAACAATGTCCGTGTCCTGTAGCACTGCCCTCCTTGACTGGGGTTAGGGGTTAGGTTAGAGCTGCAACAATTAGTCGATTAATCGATTAGAAAACTAATCGGCAACTATTTTGACAATCGACTAATCATTTAAGTTATTTCTCCAGCAAAAATTTAAAAAAATTGATTGTTCCAGGATCTGAAATGTGAAAAGGTGTCACTTTTCTTGGTCTTGCATTAAAATGTATTTGATATTTTTGGGATTTGGCTATTGGTTGGACAAACCAAGAGATTTGATGACGTCACCACATATTGTGATTGGCATTTTTCACTATTTTCTAAAGTTTTATAGACCAAACGATTAATCGAGAAAATAATCATCAGATTAATTGATAACAAAAATAATTGTTAGATGCAGCCCTAGTTTAGGTTAGGTTGTGGTTGGGCATCACTGGGCTTAAGTTGAGGTAAGGGGAAACACAAATTGAAGGGGAACAGACTTTAACACAACACTGAGACCACTGAGTGTTATGGCCCTTTTTCATTACAACATGATAAATGAATAAGTTGTTCTGACAAGACACAAGTGAGCATATTGTAACCTCTATTGGAGAAATTGACAATGAACCATTTACGTAAATTGATGGTGAGATTCTGCTCTTATTGAGCACAGTAGATTCTATCGTATTACCTTTTTATTGTCTCAAGAAGAATTTTGAAATGTGTGCTGCTGTGGACATGTCTGACTTCTCAGAGTTATCATCATTTTACTCTACACTATCAGTGGGTTATCTATATGAAAGATTATTTTCATATATTCATCATTTCTCATCTCCAGGGATTAAAGTACACTTTCAATGTGTTGTCTCATGGACTAGGCTCATCTGTGATCTGTTAGAGGTTCAAGTGGGCACGGAAAATTTGATAGAAGTAACTTTGTACCTCTACACAACAAACCATGACACTTGGCACAATTTCAAGGCCATGCCAGGATTGAAACATTTTATCACAACAGTAGTGTTAGAAAGAGAATTTACACTGAGTGTGTGTGCGCACGTGTTGAATCATCTGTAGTAATATTGTAATGTGCCTCCAGCAAAGTTCTTGTAAACCCATTCACTGCCTAGTAAATTCCATTAACACATGAAAAAGTACAAAGGGATTGTTTGTGCTCCTGTCCTCTCAGGCAGAAATAGCTGCTGCATTCTTCCCCCCACCTACTGAATGATAGTAGGGCAAAGTAGAAATGGTGGGCTTGTGGAGGGGGTAAAGATGGAAGTCACATACTGTCCCTCTTTAAGGTATGCACACATTGGAAATTTATGAACACAGCATGTAGAGGAGACAATGAAACCAGCATGGAGTGCACGGCTAGTGTCAGTGTGTGACTGCCTGTCAATAATAAGCTAGAAACATACATGTACCTGGATGGAGTATTATGAATCACTTTCCTGAAGGTTAATTGCTAAATGAACTTTGACTGTATTGCATGACATGCAACCAAACTTAGGAACAGGAAGGTATTACTTGTAAGGAGATCAACAAGATTTGATTCTTAGGAAGGGTGTTCCATTCACATGTTTCATTCTCAATCTTATTTTAAATCTGTACACCTGCTGTATGCACATTATGCTGCAAATCAGATTGCTGATTTGGTAGCTGTCTGTAATGTGGGTGTTTGTTGTTGTGTCAAGCAGTGGCAGGCTCTGTCTTTCAACACCCTAAAACAGGAGCAGTAGAGTGCCAAGTATTACTGGCAGCATTGTTTGTGAATGTAAGATCTTCAGTGGAAAAGGGTTGTTTACAAACTGTAGCTGCATAAGTGGTGAAAAGAAGAACGGACAGCTTGTAGAGGAGGAAAGAATAAAACAGGGCTTTGTGTGTCTGGCCAACGGGAGGCCTGATCCTTTCCTGTCCTACTGTCCTTTGTCTGATGGTCTCAGGTTCCTCCATAGGAGCTTAAAGGAAGGGCACAGACTTAGCTCAGACTTCTATATTTATTTATTCTGGAAATTACAGAGTTGAACAGTGGATTGTTCTTAGTTACTTAGTAGCTGAGCAATATTGCTGCCATGAAGAAGTAATATTGATTTTAGCATCTTGACCGTGCTGTCATCTTTTTTTTTCTCCAGGTGTCGCCTGTGGTGGAGGAGGTCTCTCCTTCTTCCACGTCCTCCTTTGAGATGCTTGACATGGAGTCGCCCCCAGCTCCTTATCAAGAAGTGCAGCCTCATTGGTTCTTCTGTCGGCGGGCTGAGGACAGCACCTCCTGGCTCCCTTTCAGCATTGAAGACTCTGACAAACTAGAGAATGCCTGCAACACTGGTGAGCATGTGTATATACTTTACATTTACATTACGTATAAAGGTATTTGTGATTAGGTGTGTGAAAAGTAGGAAGCTGTTGAGTTTGCTGTAAACAGCTGTGGGAAGTTAAAATGTCAAAGCATTACTAATGCCAACGCTGGCCTGGTGCCCAGTAGGACGCTCTACTGCCCTGACAGCACATTGCTCAACAGCAAGTTGAAGTTAAGTTTCAGGCTGGTTTTACGTGAGCCTCATTACGATTGATATACAGAACCTTTGTTCATCTGTAATATTCATATTTAAAGTTTCAGAGGTCTCTTGTGTAAAAACAACTCATTGTGGTTTTAGAGGAGGTAATGTGCTGTGCTATTCTTTTAACATATTAAATATCTACTGTACACTGATAATCACACACATCCCACCCAAAGGAAAAATATAAAACACAAATATAAAAGTCTCTCCAAAGTGAGACAGGAGGGCAGTTCCCCACATTCCTATAGAAAGTATGTCCATATTCTTCCAGAAGAGTGCAGAAGTTCAAAGTCAGTGAGCAATGATTACTGCAACAGTATAGTCCTGTGGGTAAACTCTGAGTCAACAGACTTTAACTTGAAAAGGAACTTCTTTACGAAATCTTTTTTTTGAAAATTGACTCATAAACTTTGTTTGTATCTGCTTGTGTTTGTGTGTTTATACTGTGAAGTAGGAGACAAGGAGGACGATGTGGTGGTAGCTGTGGATGGAGAGCGCTATGACGTACATGTCAAGGAGAGGAAGCGCTACGCTGTTTACTGGGAGCAAGCTCCCACCGAAGTCCGCCGCTGTACGTGGTTCTATAAAGGAGATAAAGACACCAGGTTCATGCCTTACCCTGAGGACTTCAGCAAAAACCTGGAGGTAGCTAAACCCTCACCATCACACTGCTCAATTCTTACAACTTCTGACTTTGTCCTCTTCCTCAGTTTCTCTTTTCATATCTTTGATTCCTTCCCCTCCCTTCCTCCCATTTTTCAGGAGGCCTATATGATTGCAATAACCTTGGACGAATGGAAGAGGAAACTGGAGTTTCCCACTGGAGAGACTGTCATCTTACACAATCCCAAAGTAAAGCCTGCTGTTAAAATATCACTATGTGCACTGTAATTGAACACATGACAAAGCCATATCATGGCTTTTCTGAGTATATAATTTTTTAAATTAGGTTCATTGTTTCCTTCTTATAAAACTCTTCTGTTCCATTTCCCTGCTCCTCTCTCAGCTGATAATGCAGTATCAGCCAATAGGATTGCAGGATGAGTGGGTGTCCTCCCCCTCGGAGCAGACCCGACCTCGAACAGTCAAGAGGGGAGTGGACAACATCTCTGTAGAAATACCTGATGGTATGTGTGTGGTGTGTGGTTGTACCAGTAAGAGATATACTGAAATATAAACCCATTTTACTAAGTATTACCTACAGTTGACACTTTCAGGCTCATAATTCTGTGTGTTCCCAGGTGAACCAGAAAAGGTGGACCACCTTGTCTTTATGGTCCATGGCATCGGTCCTGCATGTGACTTGCGCTTCAGATCCATCATACAGTGTGGTAAGTGTGAGTTTGTATGTATAGGTACTTTGTATATATGCATATATTTATGTGTATGTATGACTCCTTTTCTTCTTGTCTTCTCTCCAGTAAATGACTTCAGGAGTGCTTCTCTGTCCCTCCTGGCGTCTCATTATAAGCGTGCTCAGCAGGATGGCAAAGTGGGAAGAGTGGAGTTCCTCCCAGTCAACTGGCACAGTGCTCTACACGGGGATGCCACCGGTGTGGACGAGTAAGTATGGAGAGAGATAGAGAGTGAACAAAACAAGATTCCTCCGTTGTGCAATACTGCTTCAAACTGTGTGTTCCCTCCCTTTATTTCTCCCTCATTCCTCACTTTCCAGGGACATCCAGAGGATCACTCTACCCAGCATCAGCAGGCTGAGACATTTCACCAATGACACTCTGCTGGACCTGTTTTTCTATAACAGCCCCACCTACTGCCAGACCATAGTGGACACCGTGGCCTCAGAGATCAACAGGCTGCACACCCTCTTTAAACAGAGACACCCAGAGTTCAACGGGGCAGTTTCGGTAGTGGGCCATAGCCTGGGTAAGACATGCACAAACACAGAAACACACACAGAGTGAAATGTCATTGAATTGCTGAATTTCAACTCTTTCCCTTCGTCTCTTGTTCCACAGGTTCACTGATCCTGTTTGACCTGCTAACCAATCAGAGGACTGGATCAGAAGCCAGAAAGGGGGTATGATCACATTCACAATAAAACATAACAGCAGTATAATGATAAAAAAGATTAAATATTTCTTTATATTTCCCTGTTCTTAAGGTGCCCTCTGATGAGCCCTTTCGTCTGAGCTGTGACACACTGGAACAGACTCTGACCAGACTGGGCCTACAGCAATACCTGGATACACTACAGGCTGAAAACCTAGACCTGGAATCACTGGTAATACACACACAGACACACCCAATGGACTTACAAATTCAAGTGTATTGCATATTTAAAAACCTATCGATCCCCTCTTTTAGGCTCTTTGCCAAGACGGTGATCTCAAAGATTTAGGAATTCCTCTTGGACCTCGGAAGAAGATCCTGAACTACTTCAGGAGGAAATGGCTTCCAGAGGTCAGACATAGCCTGAAACCATACTGACTTTTCTTGTTTTAGAAGCAGGTTCCATTTATGGACAGTTCCTCCTTTGCTTGGGGGCTCTCTTTCCAAATGATAGTAACCATATCTTATGTATATATATATAAAGTATCTACAGTTCAGATAATAACTTTTAATACTTCTCAATCTATATAGGATTGTAAGGCAGGGGCAGTACGTTTGGCACCAGGGTTGCAAGTTCCACCTAAAGTGAGCAGTGATCACGATGGGAACCAGTCTTCAGGATTGACGACGCAGCAGTCCCAGTTCCACAGGGCGCAGTCCGTCACCAGTGCTGTAGACTACGAATACTTTGACATGGGCATCGGACAGGTACCACACATGGACACGGACATGATAACTTGTGCTTGGGAGTACCAGTAGATAAAAGCTTTGATGCATCACCTTCCTGCTTCTCTCCTTCCCCCGCTTGCCTGGACAGACCAATGGAGGCATGGCCAAGGGACAGGTGTGTCTCACATGGTGTCCCCATGCTCTCAGGCTTTGTCCTTAGCTCTCTTTGATCTCACTGTGCCTGGAGTTTCTCTTCACATACAGTCTGGTCCGGTCGGGGAAAACTCAAGGCGACTGATTTTTAGTGGCTATTTTAGGAGCAATAGGGTTTCCTACATTGTGCCATGATTGAGGCTATCATCTTTGTCCCATTGAGTCACACACCACACTCTGTGTCTGTACTCATCCAGTCCCGCATGAGTGGTCAACTCCCTGATCTCCTCCTTACCTGCTGTCATACTCCCTGACTGTTGTCTTGATGTCATGAAATGTAGTTTTAATGTTCCCAAAACCATTGTGCACCAGAAGTGTTAACCAGTTTCCATCTGTCTGAATGTGTCTTCTTAGAGCAAAAACGGTGTTTAAACATATTATCAAAAGATTTAATTGCACGCATGTTTCCGACCTCACCTTCTCTCCACAGGTGTCCATTGATTACCCACAGCTGGCTTTCCAGCCTCAAACGTTTTTCGCTTTTGGCTCTCCAATTGGAATGTTCCTGACCGTTCGTGGGCTTAAACACATCGACCCCAACTACACCTTCCCAAGCTGCAAGAGCTTTTACAACATCTACCACCCAGTGAGTAATCACAAATTTACTGCTTCCGCCCATTCAGGCACACATCCTGCGCTCCTGCGTTTATTTGCCTACAGTTTGACTTTTTTTGTCCCATTTTCAAACAAAGCGGCATTAACAGGGCAGTTCTGAATGTTTCCAAATTTTGTTTGTGTTGTGGAGCTGCACATGAAAGATTAAAGCCATGTTGGAAATGACAGATGTAATCGCAGCATTGAATCAACATAATAAGAATACTAGTAGCAGTTTCACCACTGCGTATTTAGTAAAAATGATCTAATCTAACTTTTAATCAATAAACATGCACATGTCTAAAGAGAACTGCACATATTGGAGTCTTCCTCTTTTTACAGAACAAAGAGGTCATCTATTAAAAGTTACATTCATCTCTTCCCCTTTATTGCTGTCTAGTATGACCCTGTGGCCTATCGGATAGAGCCCATGATTGTGTCTGAGGAGGATCTCGAGCCCATGCTGATCCCTCACCATAAAGGCCGCAAGAGGATGCACCTGGGTATGGCTGTCTGCTTCTTTCTCCTTGTCTCTGTGGAACAATATTGTGGTATGGGCTTTTGTGTAGTAGCTTAATGATAATCTATATTTCTCTTTGGCTGACAGAACTAAAGGACAGCTTGACCCGTATGAGCATGGATTTGAAGAACAACGTTTTGGGATCATTGCGGACGGCGTGGCAGTCCTTTGCCAGACTACCAGTTGCTGCACTGCCCCCGGTGGAGGAAGGAGAAACTACAATAGAGAGAGACCTTCAAGAGACACAGGGTAGAAAAAGCACTTTCATTTGCCTTTGTGGATTTGTGTGTGTGTGTGTGTGTGTGTGTGTGTGTGTGTGTGTGTGTGTGTGTGAGTGTGAGCCTGCACAAGAGTGTGTCTAACCCAGTCTCTCCATACTCTGCATGTTGCCACCCTCCCCTCCCCTCCCCTCTTCTGCCCTATCTGGTGGTTGCTCCTGCTTCCCTCACCCCTTACCACTTTACCTTGAACCTCAGCCTCAGCGGCAGTCAATGCTTCTGCTAAGAGGGAAGAGAAAAGTGCTGATTTTTGGACTAAAATACTGGAGTGGCCCAGGGCCCTTCATAAGCATTACTTCCAAGGTAAGCCAGGATAGTCGCTTGGCTAGACTAAATGAGAAAAATGAGTAAATGAGCTCTTTCTAGCTTTGCAGTCTGGTTTTCTCTGTAAACTTGCCTGATTCAGTTAAAGCCTGCTTAAATTAACATTCATTTATTCTGGCTTGAATCTGGAAAATAAAAGTGCATTAAAGAGGGAGAGAAATACTATAATTACCTGTTTTACCGGTTGAAACTATGCTGCTCTACTTCCAGAATTTATTAAAAAAAACTATGGTACTCAATCACTTTGGTTTACTTTGGCATGTCAGCTCCCTCACAAAGAGCAAATGTTATGTAATGTATGTCATTAATGCCGCAGGCTCTCGCTACTCCTCTGCTGTATATCTAATCTTCAACTCAACTCAATTGACTGACACCTCCTTCAGGCCTTCCCTCCCTCTCCTGCTGTCAGTTATGATTGGTTGAATTTATTGACTGCTTCACTGACTGTCAACATCAGAAGCCACTTGAATGACCGGCCCATGACACACTCTGATATGTGCTGAACAAACAGAGCAGGATGAATAGTAGTGATCTCAGTTGTTTTTTTTAACATGAGTAATTGGCTGGATCTCAACCAGTAGGTAATGTCATTCATCAGTAGTAGGTCACCTAATGTAGCAGCATGCAGGTACACGTCCTGCCCTTTTCTACAGCACCTCAAGTATTCAGTCTGTCAGTTCATTAAATGGGTCAAAGGGAATACAGCTGCTGTTAGAACAGACTGTACAATTCAATTACATGGCATACATTTTGTCTTGCTTTTCACTCCCTGTCTGTTAAAGAGGACTCATAGCTTTTCATTTACAACATTCATTTGTTGAATGAAGTATAGTGGTGCAAGATCCCAAACATGAGACTCACGAGTGCAATTTAATTTGACATTTTTATTTTTCAATGTCAGTAAATGCAGAGGTATTATAGGCATTAAAGATGTATGAGGATGTATGAGTCAGCCAGCAGTTTCATCAGGGTTCATCAGCAGCGCATTAGGTCTTTATGGAGACTCTTAAGACAACAATGCATTCACAACGTACCATCACTCATCACAAAACTGACCCGCCTTACTGACATTTACTCATCATCATACTTGCATCCAAGGGTGAGTGCATAAACATTCATCAGGTCAAAGGCAAAAAGTTGATTCCTCTATGATCAACTAATGTAGTAGACCTCTATTCAGTGCTAATAAAAAAAAGTCTTTAAATGACATAAACTTTTAAGCTTGAAACAGCATGAAATAAGCATACCCCCATCTGACAGGTTACTACCAAAATTACAACCAACATCCACAGGAAACAAGTCCTTACTTATAAAAGCATTAAGTCAACAACCACAAACTATTCAGACCTGTTACAACCTCTTCAAATCATCTCTTAGAATATTCTTGTGGGAGACAGATTACCACTGAGGTGGGATAGTTCCTCTAGTGACGGATGCTGACTGAACTGCAAATCAAATTCAACCAATACCTGCAATATTTGTGAGACCTTTTCGATATGACATACTTAAATCTACAGGGCTCTTTCAACTAATCAGCACAGGCTAGCACATCTAATCTTGGGACTGTATGTGAGCAAATTATGCCTGTTTTTGGTGTCAAAGTATATTCTTGCAACAGTCAGCCACTGACTCATCTCTGGGGTAGATGAAAGGGTTGTAGACTAACGGGTTTTTTTTTTTGTGTGGCTATTATCATTGTTTTTGTTGTCTCTACGGCCTCATCTTGTTTTACCTCTGTCCCTGCAGGAGTGTGTGAGGAGGCAGAGTCCTCAGTGTCAGCAGAGCAGCCTGAGCAGCCTGAGATCAAAGTGGGGATGTTGAACGGAGGACGAAGGATCGACTACGTACTTCAGGAAAAACCCATCGAGAGCTTCAACGAATACCTGTTTGCCATCCAGTCCCATCTGTGTTACTGGTGAGTCATGCATACCTGCGGCAGGGTGGACCACAATAATTTTACCCTTTTGTATTTTGTGCTCCTGATTTTCTCTTTGATCTCATTTTACTGCCCTGATTTAAATTTTTGCTTCAAATAAATGCTGTTTTACCCTCTCTGTCCGTCTGTCTGTCTGTTAGGGAATCTGAGGACACAGCTCTCCTGCTGCTGAAGGAGATCTACGACAAGCAAGGTGTGGCCTTTGAACAGCCACAACAGTAATAAAGTTTTATGAATGTAGACTTGCTTTTTAACCTGACAGTAATCTGAAAGTGATAAAATGAAGGACAGCTGACAGAGCCAGAGGCTGCACAATCCTCTTCCAGAATGCCTTACCGTCTGGGTGTCACCTGACTGCCCTGCCCTCTCCTCCCTTGACAGTGGAGACTGTTTGGCCGCAGTCAGGTGATCTTGGTTCAGATATATCAGTCAACCTTAACGTTGAGGTAGCGGTGGCTTCTTGATGCCGCCTAAACTGAACCCACTGCAGGACTGGGTTTGGTGTCTGATGGTTGTTTGGTCGCACTTTTCTGTCTTTTTTGAGTCATTCTTAATTTGACTTTACTTTGCACTTTCACTTACCAACAGTTGTTGACATATCATACGTACAGCTGCAGCTGAATAATACTGAAAAAAAATAATTATCATGATAACCAGAAGTGACATGTCTGGATGGAGAAACACATCAAGTTGTGTACCGAGTATAATGTTTATCACATCGGACTTCATGTCAAACTGGAATTCATTCTCAGCTGGCATTTCTATGTAGTTTGACAACAAAAAATATATTTAAAAATCCCAGAATATAATAAAAATAGTAGATTATAATCTATAAAATTTGATATATATCCCAGCCTTATGTACAGCCTCCAAAAATCAGAAATGTAGAACTGTAATTATAATTAACTACAAGTCCTATAAGGTGTGTTCAACAGGGCCTGACCCTTTAAACTTCCAGCTCTCTTGACCAAGGAAGCCCTCCCTTAGCCTAACATTAGACCTTACCTTTATGAATAACCAGGTCAGGTGGTTTCATTTGGTTGACTCTAAAATGTTTACTTTCTGATTAAGAAAATGAAGGTTTATATTTTGTCTGTTACGGGTGCTCCTGGCAGCTATGTTTTCTGTCTGTCAACACGAAGGCCACTCAAAACCCAAAGCTGCTACTCTTACATTTGTGCAATGTAACAATAATGTTGATGTCGCTCCTTTTTCATTTCACAGATGTAGTTCTCTACTGACACTCTCGTTGAAAGTGAAGTTCATCTTGCCTTCTACTCACCTTTTTATTTCACTTGCAATATCTATTTCAGTTTGATCATATCCACGCATGCATTTAAAAGAAGTAATCCTGATGAAGATTTGTGTAAGAAATGAAGTAGATAAATGCTTGAAAGGTTGAGCTGGTTGTCTTTTCATAGTGTGTGTATGTATGTACTGTGTGTGTGTGTGTGTGAGAGTACAGTATGTATGTTATAGCAGTGTGCAAACTGTACAGAAAGGCCAGTTCCATGTTCTCTCCCCCAGGTCTGTGCCATTCCTCTTTTACCACCTTTGTCTTTCTGCTATTTTGCAGTTGACCCAAAATGTGTCTTTCTGTAATTCCTAAAATCAGTATATTCTTTATTCCAATACAGACTGGCATCCCACATAGACAGTTCTAACTTTTGCATAATCTAAGGGCCAAATGTTCCTTTGTATCAGGGTGTTGTAAAATCATCTGTATTGCATGCACGCCTTTGTTATGTTGGAGCAGGGTTTCTCAACATTTACTGGTCCTTGCCCAATTTTTAAGTCCCAACATTTTCATAATCCTCATGGAGCCATTAGTAAGGGAGTTGTCACATTGAAATAATTTGAATTTGATTTAAAAAGCATGATAAATAGATTATATAGATCTTGCGTTTCAAAGCAAATCAGTTTATTTTATATAAAAATATACGAAACAAATATCAATATATGAGTGTTCTAAATATCACAAATCTGCACCTTCATATCGAGCAACATGGGGTCCAGGCTATAAAGTTGAGAGGCTCTGTTGGAGTGATTTAACTTTATAAATGACTCGTATGTTATGCACTGTCAGGGCACCACAGCCCCCACCACCAAAGCTCTGAATGATCTGTATCTCAGCCCTCTGGGTGTAACATCCGCACAACAGATGAATTCACCCACTCTAATGAGGTTGTTCATCTTTCTTCCTTTAGAAATGCACTGAATACTAAATGATCATACTGACATTTCCTTGAACCTCACCTTTGTCTCTGTTTCTGTTATTTTTCGTGTCTAAACAGTAAAACAGGACTCCGTGGTCCCTGGCTCCTCTTCCTTACCATAACTACAGTTTTTGCACTTGATACTAAAATGTTGAAACATACCAAAAAAACAAATGTTCTCCTTTTCTGAATACATACCCTATGAATATGGTTACATGTTGTGTGTGCCATAATAAAACATTACTAGTGTTTTGTTGTGTTCTTTGGATTTCATTGAAGCATGCTTATTCTAGATTTGAAAACACAATAAATGCACCTTTTTTAGGGTTTTTATCATGTTCACATAGGACATCATCAAAAACCTGAAAAAAAAACCCTGCAGAATCACATCATATTAAGCAGAGGTGG
This sequence comes from Oplegnathus fasciatus, assembly GCA_003416845.1. Lineage (NCBI taxonomy): Eukaryota > Metazoa > Chordata > Actinopteri > Centrarchiformes > Oplegnathidae > Oplegnathus > Oplegnathus fasciatus. Next base: position 732,055 of record NTHP01000234.1, read on the forward strand.
AAGAAGTATTCAGGTCTTTTACTTTAGTAAAAGTAGTAATACCACAGTGTAAAAATGCTCTGTTGCAAGTAAAAGTCCTGCATTCAAAAAAGTAAAAGTACAAAAGTATTAGCATCAAAATATAATTAGAGTAACAAAAGTCATTATGGTCAATGTCATATATACAGTATTATATTACTGGATTATAATTAGTGATGATCATTAATGTGTACATCATGTTAATGTTGCAGCAGGTAAAGGTGGGGCTGATTTTAATTACTTTATATACTGCTTTATTTTATTTTTTAATTTTATTTATTTGCACACACATACAGTAATACTGTGTAAAATCGAAAAAATGATATATAAAAAAAAGGTGTGTCAGGAGAGGTCAAGAAGCCGCAGGCTTATGCAACGGACCTCCTCTCATCTTAAAGAGAAAAACAAATAACAGAAACTGAAAAAAAAAGAAGAAAAATTAATAAAAAATAAAGACTAAGCTAACATAATTTAAGAAAATACAACAGAAAAGCAAAGTAAATGACAACACACAAAATGAGCAGAAAAAACAACAACTAACCACTCGGTAGACAACAATCCAATAACAACATAGAAATACAATATATGTATATGTACACATCAAGAAATAATTAGACATCATTAATTAAATGTGATGACAATTTCCTTTAAAAACTTTCTAAAGATAACGAGCTCTTGGTAACGTGTATTTGAGCTTTATGTAAATCAAATCTAATAATTTACAAAGTAATAATAGTCCATCATAAACAAACAGGGATACTCAGCACTTTGTTTAGTAGTTCTCAAATTTACACGCTAAACCTCGTTACTATGGTAAACCACTCGAGCATGCGCAGTCGTGTGGAAAACACAGCATCACTTGCAGCGGTTGAATTGACTAGCAACCTTGGACAACAACTATGAGGCAAGTTGAAGTATTGTCACGTTAGTTGGTTTTAGTTTGGTTTGTTTTTAAGCTATTCGCCAGGGCTGTTTACTACATTAATTGTGTAATTGTTCGTGTATTTATTCGTAATTTGCGCTAGCAAGTTACAAGCTAACAAATCTGCAGAGTAACGGTCAAGTTGCTGTAAGTTACTGACAGACTATAATAATTGTAAGCTACATTATTCATACAATGAGTCGTTGTAAATGGTATTTATTTCCATGCTAAGCTAATTTTGTTCGCTGTGTGTGTGTGTTTTTGCCCACTTTGTATGAAAAGTGATGGAGTCATTCAGACATTAGGACCCCCATAGTGAGCCTCGTGATTCATGTCAGTGGGAGGAAGTTATGCACTAAAGCCTCTCAGTTATTCTCGAAGGCGGGTCTGTCCGGGGCACCACTGCCTCACACACCAGGGCTCTGAGGGCTTTTAGCCATTTTTCACTTGATCAAAAGAGGCTAACAGGATGGGACAGGCTTGAATCAGGAGGTATGATTTCCTTTAATCATTACAAGGCTCTGTTGTATTAACAATAGGGCCTTTCTCTTACACTGTTGGTTAAAGCCATGTCTGGAAAGCTTTTCACATGTTCACAGCAATCTTGCTCAGTCTTTATCAGCCTAAATGAAGCCTTTTTGTCACACTGATTGCATTGTTTGACCTGATTTTGAAATGTCCAAGTTTGGTTTCAGGGAGGTCAAAATGTAGTGATGAGTTTAGGAAATGAATGAATGCAAACAAGCTGAGAGCTCTTACAGTGTGTGTGTATTGTCATGCTAAAACTGTAAGGGGTTGCAGGGGTGGGTTTTGGGTCGCAGCAGGTAGTGGGGAATGTGGCACAACAAGCGGGGCTGTGTTTTATGCCGCCAACTCTCCCTCCATCATCTTCCATCCCTCCCCCTGGATCTCTGGATCAGTCATTCAGCTGACTAACAATAGAAGAGACTCTTTCACGCTTGAACAATACTCTCACCCCTGCCAGATACCCCCATGACACACTGACACACACACACTCTATCTACCCCCTCCAACTCCTCGGACTTAGGGGTCTTTAAACAACCCCCCTCACACACACACTCCACTCTAAAGGCTATGCACTGCCTAACAAGTGAGTGTAATCTGCTGCTGGTGTGTGTGTGTGTGAGAGAGAGGGAGATTTAGAGCGAGGAGGCGGGACTGTCAGCAGAGCTATTCATGTGTGATCGCTGGTACTCCTGAGCATTTAGACTGTACAGCATCAACAGAGACCGCGAAAGAGAAAGGACGAGGAGAGGAGAGGACTGCTTGGTTAAATGATAACAAGTCAGTCATGAGAAGCAGTGCGGTGCGGGGCTCTGACGTTGAGCCAGGCTGTCTGGAGGAGAGGCAGAGGTGAACCTCGGGAGGGGAAAAGGACATACGGAGGAGCATCTGGGATAAACCTGAGACAAACACAGACTTGGCCGTTGCCATGGGGGGCTCCCTCAGTCAGCACAGGAAGGGCTCCGTCAGCTCTCCGCGGAAGAAGAGCAGCATGTAAGACGAGATGCTTCGTTGTTTGTATGTTTGTGTGTGCAAGTTCTTGATGAGACAAGGAAACTTGTGAACAACACAGGCGCTGTTGATCAAGGACAGCAGATCAATTTCGCCCTTTGGTACTTGAGATTGTGTCGTCTCGTGTTTATGAACTCAGTGCTTCTGCATCAGGGAGTGGAAGAGGGGTGGGAGATAAGGGGTTGAAGGGCAGTGCTGAGACCTTGATGCTTCCTTTAGAGCCAGGACTTTCCCTGAAAACAAATCAGCCCATCAGTACTGCACTGCACACAGCCTCTCCTGCCGTGCTGTTTTGAATACTATTTAGCTATTCAAATCTAAGGAAAGAGGGAAGAGACAAAGTGGTACAGCTGATAACATTAGCAGAGAGAGGCTAACGTAATGAGCATGAGCTGGTCAGGTCATGCTCCTGAATTTAAGGGCGTGTACAAGCCTTCTTTTCATTGGTTTTGACATTTTTGTGGCAGCTTTTGTAGTCACAACAGTAGAGGAGATAATGCTGCCAGCTATTAATTATGCAGCTGATTCTATAGTGGTTTTTTTTTAATCATAGAAGCTATACAGTTTATTTCTGTCTGAGCAGGTAACACAGCTTCCTGCTCTGTTCATGCAGTGTGTTTGACACATTAAAGTACTGTGTGTGATGCATGAACTGCAGCCGTCTTGAGCCTTGTCAAAATGAAGGGAACGGGAATGAAGATGTTGCTGAGGCATTCGTCAGAGCACTTAACCGCCAAGCTCCCTCTTCTTCTTTTTTTCTAATCCTTTGTAACAGAGAGGGAGCCCTTTCACTTTGTCCTCCCAGCTGATCCCAGGGATGCTTTATGTTATCTCCGTTTTTAAAAGCTTCTGTAAGCCCCTTGTAGCAGGAAGACTTTCACACGCAAATGCACAAGCTAATCCATATTCAGCCAGTCTTTTCTTAAATATCACTGTGCTCACTCAGTGATGCAAATCATGGGGAACAGCGGTTGCCGCCATGTACTGAAGCAGATGTTGTTGGAGATGGCAGGGAAACACAGTGAGTGACAAAAAGCTCAGAGAACACTGAGATGTCAAAGCAATGCTCGTTGTTATTTGGGTGTTTTAAAATGAATCTCACGGATCACATAAGCATACTGTAGTCTTCTGCATGCAGCTGTGTTTGTGTTAGGGCAGGTGGGGGTTGGGATCCTCCCTGTGGGAAAACTGGGAAGCCAACCAGTGCCATGGGATCGCAGTTTTCAGCTTCTGGTCTAATTTTAGTTGGCTTAATCATCTGTTTTATGTCTTAACTGGAGCAGTCTTTGATGTACAGTGGACTTCCTGTTCTCCAAAACCCCTGAACATCCAGACAGTCCCTCGTTTGGGAAGAGGCTGACCTGCATTTGGAGCTCGTTTCTCGCTGCAGTGGTACGAATTCAGGCCAGCATGGGCTGAAAAAACGTATCTTTATCTTTAGTGAGACGCACATTGTGAATACATGAAGGCAGGCACAAAATCTGAAGATGTACATTTTAATTATGCATAAGCCTACACTTGCCGGCATGAAAGTGAAACTCACTGCTGAATAATGCTGCAGTTAATGCTTGAAAATCTTCACCTGCACAATATTGTTATAGATGATGCAGATATCTCTCTGTGCTTGAATTACAGTGCAATGGAAACAAATTAACATAGCTTAAAGGCATTTTAAAGGGAAATTAAATCTAATTGAACTGGATTTAAAAGGCTAAGAGAATGAATGGAAACATCATAAAGTAGAACAGTAGGAGGTGTGTTGTCTCCCTGCTCTGTGCGTGCATGTGTGCACAATGTACATGCACTATTGTCTGGGAATTGTGTGCTCTTGTGTCCCTGTTATAATCACGAACAATAGCTCAGTTGGTGTCTGTACATGACTCCTCTAGGGTGAACCCCTCCTCTCTTTCTCTCTTGTTCCTTCATTCTTTCTTTTTTTTT